>PISX010015711.1:0-48624 GCA_004024625.1 Mellivora capensis
TATATAGTTGGCTGCTCCCATGTTAGGGGCATAGATATTTAAAATTGTTAGATCTTCTTGTTGGACGGACCCTTTGAGTATGATATAGTGTCCTTCCTCATCTCTTATTATAGTCTTTGACTTAAAATCTAATTGATCTGATATAAGGATTGCCACCCCAGCTTTCTTCTGATGTCCATTAGCATGGTAAATTGTTTTCTACCCCCTTACTTTAAATCTGGAGGTGTGTTCGGGTCTCAAATGAGTTTCTTGTAGGCAACATATTGATGGTTTGTTTTTTTTTTACCCATTCTGATACCTTGTGTCTTTTGATTGGGGCATTTAGCCCATTAACATTCAGGGTAACTATTGAGAGATATGAATTTAGTGCCATTGTATTGCCTGTAAGGTGACTGTTGCTGTATATTGTCTCTGTTCCTTTCTGATCTACTACTTTTAGGCTCTCTCTTTCCTTAGAGGACCTCTTTCAGTATTTCCTGTAGAGCTGGTTTGGTGTTGCAAATTCTTTCAGTTTTTGTTTGTCCTGGAAGCTTTTTATCTCTCCTTCTATTTTCAATGATAGCCTAGCTGGATATAGTATTCTTGACTGCATGTTTTTCTCGTTTAGTGCTTTGAATATATCTTGTCAGTTCTTTCTGGCCTGCCAGGTCTCTGTGGATAAGTCTGCTGCCAATCTAATATTTTTACCATTGTATATTACAGACTTCTTTTCCCAGGCTGCTTTCAGGATTTTCTCTTTGTCGCTAAGACTTGTAAATTTTACTATTAGGTGACAGGGTGTGGACCTATTCTTGTTGATTTTGAGTGGGGTTCTCTGCACCTCCTGGATTTTGATGCTTGTTCCCTTTGCCATATTAGGGAAATTCTCTACAATAATTCTCTCCTATATACCTTCTGCTCCCCTCTCTCTTTCTTCTCCTTCTGGAATCCTAATTATTCTAAAGTTGTTTCGTCTTATGGTGTCACTTATCTCTCAAATTCTCCCCTCGTGGTCCAGTAGCTGTTTGTCCCTCTTTTGCTCAGCTTCTTTATTCTCTGTCATTTGGTCTTCTATATCATTAATTCTTTCTTCTGCCTCATTTATCCTAGCAGTAAGAGCCTCCATTTTTTATTGCACCTCATTAATAGCTTTTTAAATTTCAACTTGGTTAGATTTTAGTTCTTTTATTTCTCCAGAAAGAGCTTTTATCTCTCCAGAGAGGGTTTCCTCTAATATCTTCCATTTTTCTTTTTCTAATATCTACCATTTGCCTTTTTTGAGCCTGGCTATAACCTTGAGAATCATCATTCTGAACTCTAGATCTGACTTATTACCAATGTCTGTATTGATTAGGTCCCTAGCCTTCAGTACTGCCTCTTGTTCTTTTTTTTTGTGGTGAGTTTCTTCCGCCTTGTCATTTTGTCCAGATAAGAGTATGTGAAGGGGCAAATAAAATACTAAAAGTGTGGCAAAGACCCCAGGAAAATGCGCTTTAACCAAGTCAGAATAGACCCCAAATCATGGGGAGGAGGAAGAGGATAAAAAGAAGTTCAGAAAAAAAAATTTAAAAAGAAAACAAATAAAGAAAAAATATAAAATAGAAATATATATATATATATATATATATATACTAGACTGGTGACCAGAACAGGGTTACCCACTTAATTTGGGGGGTATTTTGGTCTCTTAGAAGAAACTACCTCCCAAAATTTTAAAGAATGAAAAACGTATATAAGAGTAAACACAATGAAGGGATGGAATATGCCTATAAAGTTGAAAAAACTTTTTTCTTTTTTTTTTTTTAATTTCTAAACAAGGAGTTGATAAAGTAAGTTGGCTGGGAGAATAAAGAAAAAGAAAGTGGAGGGAATTTGCTTGGGATGGAGACTAGAACAAACCCGGAGCTAGATTTAGGGTATATTTTGATCTATTGGAAGAAGTTGTACCCCAAATGTTTTAGAAGAAAAAACCCTACATGTATAAAAAAAATAAAGTTAAATACAATGAAGGATAAAATATGACTATAATAATGAAGGTTCAAAAAAGATTATTTTTTTTGAAAGGTATTGTTAAGGTAAACTAGTTTAAAAACATTAAAAAATAAAAGGGTAAAAGTTTAAAAAAATTTAGCAGAAGAAAAAAAAATAAAATTAAAAAAAATTAAATTAACTGCAAGACTAAAGAACCATGGGGAGAAAGCCATGAGTTCCGTGCTTTGCTTTCTCCTCCTCTGGAATTCCGCTGCTCTCCTTGGTAAGTGAACTTGGTCTTGGCTGGATTTCTTATTGATCTTCTGGGGGAGGGGCCTGTTGTAGTGATTCTCAAGTGTCTTTGCCCGAGATCGAATTGCACCGCCCTTACCAGGGGCCGGGCTACGTAATCCGCTCGGTTCGCTTTTGGGAGCTTTTGTTCCCTGAACGCTTTCCGTAGATTTCCAGAGGATGGGAATGAAAATGGCGGCCTCCCAATCTCTGGCTCGGAGGAGCCAAGAGCTCAGGGCCCCACTCCTCAGTACGCCCTCAGAGAAAAGCCCCAATCACTCCCGTCTCTCTGGCCACTGGCTGTGCTCCAAGCTCACCCAGCCTGGGACCGGTTCAAGGTAACCCCGAGCTGAGAGCTCACTCCTTGGCTCTGTCTCTGTAGCCAGCTTCCCTGCTCTAATACCTGCGAGCTCTGCGACACTCAGACACCCCGATCCTTCTGTGACCCTGCGGGACCTGGGGCCACGCTGACCCCACGTGGGTTTCACCCCGGTTTAGCCTCTGGAGCGATGTCCCTCAAGTGGAGCAGACTTTTAAAAGTCCTGATTTAGTGCTTCGTTGCTCCGCCGCTTGCTGGGAGCCGGCCCCTCCCCCGCAGTCTATCCTCCCGTCGCTTTGGATTCACTTCTCTGCCGGTCCTACCTTTCAGAAAGTGGTTGATTTTCTGTTTCTAGAATTGCTGTTCTTCTTCTCTTTGATCTCCTGTTGGATTTGTAGGTGTTTGCAATGGTTTGATAAGCTATCTAGCTGATCTCTTGCTGCCTGATGTCGTCTCAGCTGCTACTTCTCCGCCATCTTGACTCCTCTCCACTTTAGTTTTTCCAAAGGGAATATCCATGATGAATGATTATGTAGAGACAATTCCATCACCTCAGAGACTCAGATCTACACAGATGGGTTGCTTGCCTAGAATGTACATTTTAGACAAGCAATTTCTCCTAAGTGCTCTTGTTATTTAAAGGAAGAGTTGCTTCAAAAATTATTCTCTCTGCAATTTGCAACTATTAATTATTTATAAAATAATAATTTATGGTTCTCATCTATGACATTATTACCATATATTAACTGCTGTTGGTAAAATTTGTCACACATAATTTTATTTCTCTAAAAGATGGTACAAATAGTAAGGTTCTTTCAAATCTGTTGGGGAAATTATACTTTTGGTTCTTCTGTGTCTTTTCTCCTATTTGGTGTTTCTGGATATCAATTCAGTTTTATAGAGGAAAATAGACAAAACAAATTCCAGAATGCATGGTAGCTAGCCAGTGGGTCTCCTATCATATACATGTCATTAGATATTTCTCACACCTGTTTTGTAAGCTCACTGATATTTAGTCTGGTAGGTTTAGAGATTTTTTTTTTTTAAGATTTTATTTATTTGACAGAGAGAAAGAGACAACGAGAGAGGGAACACAAGCAGGGGGAGTGGGAAAGGGAGAAGCAGGCTTCCTGCTAAGCAGGGAGACTGACCCGGGGCTCAATCCCAGGACACTGGGATCATGACCTGAGCCGAAGGCAGATGCTTAATGACTGAGCCACCCGGGCATCCCAGAGGGTTAAAAAAAAAAAAAAAAAAAAAAAAAAAAAAAAAATATATATATATATATATATATATATATATATATATATATATATATAAAATTTACCCTAATATTAAAGTGCACTTCCCATACATCAGCTATCCCACAATTTATTTTGCCAACTCTACCTAGATGGTATAATAGAGAGAACATATTAGACTAAGACCTTGAATTGGTGGATGAGGAAGGCTAAACCTGTCAACTAATTACCCTTGTGATTGAGATAAGCATTTGTGAAAGTACCTGTTCTTATTGAAAATAATCTGAAATGGATGAATATGTAGAATTGAGTGGACTGTCCACTGCTCAGCATTTCTGGTAAGATAGATGAGAGAATATGGACACAATTCGAAACTATACCTCAAAGGTGAGGTTGGTTGTGTTATTACTATTGGTATTTATTAGGAAGTCACACACACACTGTCTTCCTCTTGGCTCTTGGCCCCAGGAATCCCTGTTTACCATTCTACTTCCTAAAGCTCATCCTTCCTTTTTTTCTCTCTTTAAAAATGTTTTCTCCCAATATCGTCTCAGTTTTCAGCTACTTTGTGGCTTTAGCTGTAATTCCTTATACTCTTTAAATACAATTTTCTTCCATCAGATTATTAATTTTATCCCCCAAACATTTTTAAACAGCCTGCTGTTCCTAAAGCCTTGCCTTAGATATTAGATATGATACAAAGCGGAGACATGAGCTAATATTTTTGGAGTGCCTACTATGAGTAAGAAGACATTGTGCTTGGCATTTCATCCACATTATCTTGTTTAATTCCTATAGCAACTTTAGTAGATACTATTTCTCATTTTACTTATGAGGAAATTAGGCTCACAGAGGCTAATTGGTGCAATGTCCTACAGTCAACAAAGGAGCTGAGATTCAAACCCTACTTGAATTTTAAAACCCATTATCTGTCTTCAATATTTTGTTATATCGAAAATGACTGAGGTGATTGCAATGTTAGGAATGTTCATAAACCGTATTTCTAGGCAGACTTAAGTAATTGTTAGAATGAAGTGCCACAGGAATGCCAAGGAGGGTTAATTCCATCTGGGAAGTCAGAGAAGCTCAATGGAGAAGATGGCTTTGAAAGTGGCTTTGAAGGATGCATAGGATTTCATTAAACAGGTAAAAGGGACAGTGAAGGAGCAGCAGAATAAAGTCAGGGTAGCTCTACAGCACACACTGTATCTAGGGAATGGAGGCCTTTCATGCCAAAAGGAGGAGTTCACCTTCATAAGTGATGAGCCATCCCTGGAGTGTGAGCAGGGGACCATTCCAAGTTTTGAGGGAAAGAGCACCACAGCACTGTGAAAGAGAATGAAATTATTTTAGTGGTGCATGTGAGAAATAATCAGGATCTGAGGGAAATGCAGGAAAAACTAGGGAACCACAAAAAGGTACTCAAAGGACCAGTCTAGTGGTTGCTGGAGGTGAGGGATATAAGGGAATTAAAGGTTACTGAGGCTTCTAGACTAGGTGACTGAGAGAGTCATGATTCTAGTTACCACAAGAGGGAGCACAGTGGAGGAGAAGTTTCAGTGGAATAATGGAGTTGAGTTCTTGGTGCTAGTGCCATGCACGGGGAGCTCCCTCACAGCAAATTGTCTGGAGCTAGACTCGCAAGCTGGGATGATTTTCATGGGGCCATGAGGATAAGACACAGTAAGAGAGGGTAGGGGACAGAGTCCTGGGAACACCTCTACCTTGAAGTTCGTTTCTTATCCCCTCTTGGTTTCAGTTCTACTTGCTTCTAGATATACCTGTCTGAATTGTAAGTGCAATACTACTGTGTCACCACCATTATACATATTTTACTATTTTGAAAAGGATAGAAAGATAGAGTATAAGTAAGATATACCTGCATATGTTCACATTTATAGGTTTGTATGACACTGCCTCATCAATCAAGGGGTTTAACAACTACTTTATTTTTTTTTTTTAGCTCACCATCTACATGTTTACATAGGCTCTATATTCTTGTATTATTCTGTCCAAAAGACCCTGAAGGATACAATCTTCCATATTTTACCAATAAGAAGACTAAAGCAATAATAGAAATCATTGCCCTCAGATGATTCAACCAGTGAATGCTCATGCCAAAGATGGAAGTAAATCTTTCATCTCTTTCCATTGTAACTGTTTACTTAATTAGCCACTTAAAAAAAAAAAAAGGAAGAAGTTCGTACTTACCACAAGCAGCAAAAGAAAATCAGGCTGATGCCTAAAATATACATTGCATTCTTTGTGGAAATTGATGACAGAAAGTAAGACAGAGGTATTTCATGTATTTATTTATTTTAAAACACCATGTATGTATTGAAGGCCTTAAATTCAAGACTCTATGGTACTTATTCCTAGTAATACAAAGAATTAAAACATCCATGCACTCAAGGGGGTTATACTGTACCTGGTGAAACATTAAGTTACCTGTAAAAAGTAATTAGCATCACAATTATAGTATGAACCACAATTGACTAGTATAATAAGAAAATTATAAATGTTGTATAGTGAAAAAAAAATCTATAAAAACTTCCTAGCATTGGAGACATTGACATTATTGAGGAGTATGGACCTTGACAAAGGGGAAGGGGAAGAAGAGATGCAAGAGAAGGTGGGAAATTGGGGGAACTGGTGTGCTCAATCTGCCATAAGGAGTGGAAAGAAACTGTTGAGAGCATAGACTTTCCTTCTGTTTACTTTGGTTTAATTTACTCTTCTTTTTTTAAAAGATTTTATTTATTTATTTGACAGACAAAGATAACAAGTAGGCAGAGAGAGAGAGGAGGAAGCAGGCTCCCTGCTGAGCAGAGAGCCCGAGGCCAGGCTCGATCCCAGGACCCTGAGATCATGACATGAGCCAAAGGCAGAGGCTTAACACACTGAGCCACCCAGGTGCCCCTAATTTACTCTTCTTTTTCCAGTTTCTGAAGATATAAACTTAGGTTAATAGTTTTAGAACTTTCTTCTCTTTTTTTAAAGATTTATTTATTTATTTATTTTAGAGAAAGAGAGAGAGAGAGAGCAAGTGTGGTAAGGAGAGGGAGAGAGAGAAAATCTCAAGCAGACTCCCCGCTGTGTCTGAAGCCTGATGTGGGGCTCGATCTTGGGACTCTGAGATCATTACCTGAGCTGAAACCAAGAGTCCGTCACTTAACCGACTGTGCCACCCAGGCGCCCTGGAAAACTTTCTTCTTTTCTTCCTGGTGCTTTCTTAGGATTTCTGTCTCTCTGCTTACATTGCCTATCTGATTTTCCATGCTGTCTATCCATTGGAGCTCTTGGCATGTTAATCAAAGTTGTTTTATATTCCCAGTCTGATGATTACAACATCCCAGCCATATCTGGTTCTGATGCTTGCTGTGTGTTTTCATATTGTGTTTCTTACCATTTGGTATGCCTTGTAATTATTTTTCTTGATATCCAGACATGATGTACTGGGAAAAAGAAACCGTTGTAAACAGGTCTTTTCATAACATGATGGTGTGGTGTTGGGGGAGGGGAAATGTTCTGTAGTCTTAGGATTAGGGCTCAGGCTTTTACTGAGCCTATGCCTCTGGATTGTGAATCTCAGAGGTATTTCTCAATCTTTTTCTCCCTCTTACCTGGGACAAAACGGCTAGAGCTGATATTTCCCTTCCCCAGGTCAATTAGGCACTGAGAATACCCCAGCAGGTTAGGCTCTGCTTAACTAGTTTCCCTTGTGGGCAGGCCTTGATAAGAAGTACACTGTGCCCCGATGCATTTCCAAAATGGTTTCTTTTCCCCTCCCCCTGCCAGAAATATGAGGGATTCTTCTTTGATACTTACTGTGGGAACCTAGTCAAGCTCCTGGAGGTAAATCTCGTAATATTGAGGGCTTCCCTTATGACCAGGACCCCCAGAGTTTTTAAATCTGAGACTTGTCTACACTGAATTTTCAGTAAAGTATCAACTCCAGGCAGGTTTTCTAGCCTGGCAGTGGCTCCCACAGGTTTTCTCCTCCTGAATCTCTGCTCTAGTCAGCGGCACCTCCCTGTATTCGCCTGTCTGTCCAGTCTCAGGGGCAGCATTTTGCCTTGTGTCCTCCCCATGCTTATGGATCCCACAAGAGTTGCTGATATTCCAGTCCGTTCAGATTTTTACTTGTTAGGGTGGAGTGCTGACTTTCAAGTTTCTTCCCTGTGGAAAGGAAAAGCAGAAGTCCCCAGAGCATAGACTTTAAAATCAAATAATCTTCTGATTAGCTATTGGACCACGGTAAGTTATTTAGCCTCTCTTGGTCTCCGTTTTCTCATCTATAAAATGGGAGTTATAGGCGCAGTGACTTCTGTGATCATTGGGAGGATTAAATAAGTTAGAATGGAGGCTCCCGTGATGTTTTAGATGCTGCAAATATCTTCTCATAGTTGGCTATCTGGGTGTACTTTGAATTCTGCCTATAATGTTATTTATGGAAGAAAAATGTTTAATGTTTGATGTCTAATTGTTTACTTTGTACTTTGGGGAGGACTTGTTTACATCAGTAAAGAGTACTTGGAAACCCAGAAGAAAGATGGGCAAAGGATAGGAATAGGCAGTTCACCAAACCAGTAATCTAAACGACTGGTGCGTCTATGAAAGAAATGCTCTACCTTTCTAACAATCAGGGAAATACAAACTGAGACCATAATGGGATACTACTCTAGAGAGCTGCATTTTGGCAGTACCTAGCAAAGCTAAATGTACATACTTGGTGACCTAGCTATCCCAGCCTTGGATATGTAATCCAGAGAAATATTTTGCACCAGAGATGGATAGGAGGTATGCAGTGTTTTTTTGTTGTTCATCACAGAAGAAAAATATGGATAAAAAATTGGAACATACTCATTGACTAAACTCTGCAGCAGTCAGAAATAATGAACTCGATGTGCACACAGCATGAGAGAATTGTTCAAAACCATAGTGTCAGGTGGAAAAAAAAAAGAGTAAGATCTATGGCATAAATCATTTGTATAAATTAAAAATTTATACACATTAAAAACTAATTTTTCAGCTTTATTGAGGTATAATTAACAAATAAAAGTTGTATATGTTTATATATACAATATGAGACTTTGATATATATATACATTGTGAAATGTTTACCACAATCAAGCTAATTAATATAGTTAGTCATCACCTCATATAGTAATCATTTGTAGTGTGTGTGTGTGTGTGTGTGTTGAGGACGTTTAAGATCTCCTCTCTTAACAAACTTCAAGCACACAGTATAGTATTGTGAACTATAGTCATTGTGCTGTCCATTAGATCTCTAGAGTTCATTCATCCTGTATAACCAGAACTTTCTACCATTTATAATTTTAAAGAATACATTAATAGCTAAGGATAATCACAAGGACATTCTCTAGTTACTTATGTCTGGGGGCAGGGGGAGGACAGAGAGGGAAATAGAGGAATTGCAGATGCTGGAAACAAACAAAAAAAGATGGACCTTATGTAGACGGGGTTATCCCAACTCTCTGACCCTAAGACCAGCCATTCTCAAATGAAGACATCCTCAAGCTTTGTAAGGACGATTAGTGTTAGCCACTGTAACAATACTTCCTACCATTGATAGGTAACAGTAAGAAGAAAATTTGGGTGAGGATGATGCAAATTTTATGAAACAAAAATATTTAATGGAGATCTAATCATCTTTGTAAATTAGGTCAATTTAAATTAAATTTGATTTCTCAAATCATTCACCTACTGTGAATTAGGTGAATTAACTGATTAACCAACTAACCGAATTGGTTAATGCCAAATTAGAACTGCCGTTTCAAGGTGTAGTTTACAAATGTTTCAAGACACGACAGCACTCTGTATTCTCCTTTCATGTCTATCAGTGTTATTTAAAAACTTGTTATGGAGAACATAGAAAAGTATGCAGTTCACAGTAGTTTATTTTAATGAATGGTCATGAAGTAACCATGTCATCATCACCCGAGGCAAGAAATGGGACAGCACCGGAGAAGCCAGAAGTCTCTCTGTGTCCTTCCTCAAATACTACATCCTTTCTCCCTGCCGGTGATGTCTCTGTCTTCTAGTACCATAGCTTACCTTTTACCTGTTTTTGAACTTCGGGTTAGCACTTTCACATGCTTTAGTGCAGTAGGAATTTTAAAAACAATCTAGGCTCCATATTAGATTTATACCCGAAACTTCATCTTATAAGTGGCATTTGAAAAATTTTTAGTTTCCAACAAATGTATAGAAGCCATTTTTGTGTGTTGGCTTTGTATTTTAAGACCTTATCAAACTCACTTGTTACTTCTAAGAATTTTTGTAGCTTTTTGGGATCTTCCATGAGGACAATCATGTCATCTGTGAATGGGGACAGTTTTTTCCTTTCTAATTTATATGCCTTTTATTACTTTTTATTGCCTCATTGCACTAGCTAGGATGTTGGGCGTGGTATTTAATAGCAGTTTTAAGAGCAGACGTCTTTCCCTTGTTCTCAGTCTTAGCGGGAGAGTATCCAGTCTTTCACCCACTAAGTATGATGCTAGCCATAGGCTTTTTGTAGATGTCCTTTAATAGAAGGTCTTTTCTCTTTCTAGTTTGCTGAAAGTTTTGACTGTGAACAGATGTTAAATTTTGTCTAATTTTTTCTCCATCAATTGATACTGTCTTAAGATTGTTGATAGGATGGATTACATTGATTAGTTTTTGATTATTGAAACCAGTCTTGCATTCTGAGCATAAGCCCCATTTGATGATGCTGTATTTTTTTTAATCTATATTGCTGGATTCAATTAGCTAGTATTTCATTGAAGGTTTTTTTTTTTTTTTAATCTATGCTTATGGGAGATATCAGTCTGTAGTTTTCTTGTACTCTTTGTCGAGTTTTGGTATCAGGATAGTGCTGCCCTCATAAAATAAGTTGGAAAGTATTTTTTCCTCTTCTGTTTTGTGGAAGACATGGTGCAGCATTTGCATTATATTTTCTTTAAATGTTCAATGGAATTAAGCAGTGATACAATCAGAGGCTGGAAATTCTTTTTTCAGAAAGATTTTGACCATAGATTTAATTTGTTTAATAGTTTTAAATCTACCTAGATTACTTATTTCATTTAGGTTAAGTTTTGGTAGTTTGAGGTTTTTACAGACTTACTTCATTTTATCTAATTTTTGAATTTATGAGCATTGAGATGTTCATAGGGCTCACTTATCCTAGTAATGCATATTCAATTTATAGCAATGTCTTCATTCCTGATCTTGGAAATTTGTGTCTTTTTTTTTTTTTAAGATTTTATTTACTTGAGAGAGAGGCAGTGAGAGAGCATGAGCAAGGAGAAGGTCAGAGGGAGAAGCAGACTCCCCGTGGAGCTGGGAGCCTGATGCGGGACTCGATCCCGGGTCTCCGGGATCATGACCTGAGCCGAAGGCAGTCGTCCAACCAACTGAGCCACCCAGGCGTCCCAGAAATTTGTGTCTTTTATCACTTTTCTTTTCAGTCTTCCAAGATGTTTATCAATTTTATTGTTATTTCCAGACAACTAGCCTTTGGTTGTGTTTTTTCCCTGCTTTCAGTTTTATTAATTCCTACTCTGACCTTTATTATTTCCTTCCTTCTGCTTCCTTTAGGTTTATTTTTCTCTTCTTTTCTTCATTTATTAAGGTAGAAGCTTAGATAACTCATTTGAGATCTATTTCCTTTCTAATATAAGAATTTAATGTTTGGAGATTTTCTTGGTTTTTCTTTTAGTTACTGACTTCTAGTTTAATTCCATGATGATCAAAGAACATATATTTATGACTCAAATTCTTTTAAATTTGTTAAAGTTTATTTTATGACCAAGGATATGGTCTAGGTTGGTGAATGTTCCATGTGCACTTGAAAGGAATACATATTCTACTATTGTCAGATGTCAGGTAAGTTGGCTGATGGTGATCGTTCAATCAGCAATTATATAATCTTCCTGATTTTCTGTGTACTATTTCAATCAATAACTAAGATGCAATGAATGTATAGAAATTGCACAGTAAGTTGTCCATCTCCGCAGAGAATGGAGCAAAACTTGATGAGTCTTGCAATGAGACACTTGGTTAAATGTAAGGAAGAACTTCTTAACTGAAGGGCAATTAAACACGGAAATGGCTTTGCATGGGAGGCTATGGACTCTTGCTCCCATGTGATCTTTAGGACGAGGCTCATAGACTCACAGAGAACCATCCTGGAGTGGGATGACTGAAACACGTGGTCTCTTGAGGTCCACATCCTGGCAATGATTCATTTTTGGTTCTGAGAAGTAGAGGGAAACGACCCTTTATTCTTCTTAGGAGTTGATACTGGTTCTCTAAGACTCATGATATGATTGTAGCCCTCAAACAGGCTTTTAAAAGTGTCATTTTTGAATGAATCAGAATTACCTAGAATGACTATTCAAAAATGTACCCCAGACCTGGTGATTCTAGAAGAAGTTCCCCAAACTATGCATTTTAGTTTGTTCTCCAACTGGTCCATATTCATACTGCAGTTTGAGAAGCATAGTCATTTAGAAATGAGAGGTTTTTTTGTTCTGCTACAAATGGGCCTTTGAGACATATATAGTTTTGCGTGTAATGACTGAGGTCCCTGCCTAAACTTATTTCCTGGAGGGGAAATACATGTGCTAAGAATGGAACTACAGAATGGAGATACTGAAGAATTTAAAGAGGATTTTGGTCAGGATATTCTAGGCCAAATGGAGGCATAGATGAGAGGGAATGAAAAAGGGATTTATGGGATCTAACATTTGCCAGGTACTTCCATTACAATAAAAAAAACTCTTGAAATTATTTTTGTCCCTTTGTTTTATCTTCTTGAAATTTTCTAAGCAAACTTTTTTTTTTTTAGAAAAAAGTTGAATAGTATCTTTTTTAAGCCAAAGAAAAGGATTTTTTCTTTCCATTCCATAGTCAGAATAGATTGCAAACCCATAATATCCCTAGCAGCTATGGAATGGATAGCCATCTCTTCTGAAATTTTTTGGAAAGAACCAATGGAACTGGTAAAAATACAATGGAAGAAGATCTCAGTGTCGCCCAAGAAAACAATTCAAAGCAATTTAATATTATAAAAAGAATCCCCAAACACCCAGAACTCCCAAGTTCCACTTTGACCCTGTATTTTAAGAGTTGTTGTGAAAGTCCTTGATGAGGAAGAAGTAGGAAGGAAAGACTCATACGTAGAACATTCCAGATTTCCCCTCCAAGGTCACTGGAGATTCTGTTGGAGCAGGTCCCCCCAGCCAACCATGTAGGCTACACCTCAGTTCTGGGTCACTTTTGAAATCTTCTCCAGACTCCTGCCAAGGTCTGAATTGCTTGTCCCTCTCCTCCTCTTGGCATTTACATGTATCTCTGTTTCAAGTTTGACTGTCTTTGAGTGACCTCCTGCCTCCGTCTCCTCTTGTCCTCCCAGGCTCTTTCCCCTCCTTTCTAGATTGGTGCAGGACACCAATAATGGGCTTCTCTGGATTTTTGGCTCCTCTGCCTTAGACACAGAGCCCTGACCCTGTCTATGTTTAGCAGTTGAGTTGGGGTCCAGGGACAAGTCTGCTTCTTGCATACTGTGATCTCTGAAACATGCCCGTGGTTGCTATTTAAACAATCTCAACCAGCCATTTAAGCCAAAATGGAGTAAATTCATCTTTTAGCCCACATCCACAAAACTTGCCCCACAGTAGGCTGCAGCTAGTCTTTGCCAATGGTGGTTGTGAACTAATTCTAAAAGTTTCTTCCAGTACATTTACATAAAATAAAATTTTCCCTTGGCAGAGCAGCTTGGTTTGATTTGGATTATTTGACTACAAAAGCCCAGAGGCCAAGTATTTATTTAGAAATATTAGGAATCAGCAGCACAAATGAGATTAAGTTTTTGTGAAAAGTTAAAGATTTCTCCTTTAGGGAGGGAGTTCACAAAAGACCCCATTAGCCAAGCCTCACCAGTAATTAGTCTGATTTCTCAGGCAAGAGGCAGGCTAATTGTCTGCCATCCATTCCAGAGGCCTAGAGACACTTTAAAACCTACCACCCATTGAAAAATATCTTTGGAGAATTTCCTGCTGCATCTAAAGTCTTTTCTATTAACTAAATGTTCAAACTGAGATCAATATGTGAAAATATGAACAAAATGGCTGATTATAAACGTGTCTTTTCACACAGCAAATCCATGGGCCTGGTAGGACACGCAACTATAAAGAAGTGGGAAGGGGCTGCTACTTAGTAAGCAGTACCATGAGATACATGTCACAATCCAAGTTTAATACAAGAGGGAACTGAAGCTCAAAGAAGGTAAATAATTTTCCCCAAGTCCCACAATGAGTTGGTGGCAGAGGCAGGATTCAGTGAGCTCCAGTGTGTGTGGTTTCCACCACCCAGCAGAGAGGTGCGGAGCCCAGCAGCACTGACTTCAGGGTGTTGGAGGCTGGCTAGTTTGTTGGCTGTCTGTGGACTGGCGGATGGTCTAGTTGTCATCGCACGATCCCTCATGGACAGAAACCAGTGACCGGGTGCACCCGATAAGGCCAATGTCAAGCCAGTGTAGATGAACCGGCTTGGGTCTAACACAGGCTCACCTGCGAATCTGGACTCGTTTCCTCAGTGGCCCCTCTGGGGTATACGTAGGGAAGCACACAGCCTGGGGACTCAAAACAGAGGCCTGGGGGGACGAGGCTCCATTTAAACTGTGGAGGAAGCTGTAGCAGCCCTGGGGCCAGACACTTCGGAAATGCCCAGAGGTTTCTTTCCAAGCAGACGACGGGAGACCTTGGCAGCTCTGGTGTAGACAGCTCACTCACCTCTCCACCCCCCGAAACATTCTCCCCTGCATTCAGGGGGCCCCCAGACTGCGGCACAGCCATGCTAGACAGACAACCCCGACCTCAGGGCTGCTTCCTCCTCACCTGACACGGGAGGGGGGCGCCATCAGCCTCGGGTGGTCCGCTTGACTCGCTGCTCCTGCTTCGAAATGGCGGTGCCTAATGGCCTCTGCCACTTCCTCTCACGCTGCACCCAACTTCCGTCAACAGTCACAACACTGGAGTGGGGTGAATCCCCTTTACCTTCTCTTGTGTCCCCAAAGCTCCAGGCCTCCCATTTCCTGAAGAATTTCCATGGGTTGTGCTAGCCCTTGATACCTCCTTCAGTCTCCTGGGCTCCTAGGAACCCCACAGAAATAGATCCTTGATGGGCCTGTCTTGCTGGCCCCTCAGAAACTCCCAGAGGTGTCTGAATTTGTAGGAGGGTAGAAGGCAGGTCTGTGAGTTTTCAACGTTGGAGTATCTAAGGCTTTGCCACTAAAAGGTTGATCTCAAGGCCTCTGATCATTCTGCCTCTGGTAGGTCTGGTGTGCTAGGTAGGGCCTCGAGACTGCGTTTTCATTAAGCTGTTCGGGGATTCTGGCACAGATGGTGGATTGAGGAACGCTGGTGTTTGAGCCGCAAGTCTGCCCTGTGTTGACTGTCTGTGTCCATCTGTCTGGCTGGATGCCGAGCTTCTGATGGGCAGAGATGATGGCTCATTCTTCTCCATGCTTGCATGTCTACCCCAGTGCCTGTCTCACAGGCAAATGTCTGGAGCGTGAATGAGAGGAGGTCTGGTTTGAGGACAACATTAACCAAGTTAAAGAACTGTCTGAAGAAATCATCTTGTCCGTGGCTCACTGGGTTGACGGCAGGCCACCTCGGCTCCCGCGTGCTGAGAGTAGGGTGCAGACAGAGGGCAATGGGAAAAGAATTTTAGAAATATAGAGAGTTAGCTTCTAATAGGCAAATGGTGTTCAGGCAACAGGCATTTAGGGCCCAAATCAGAATCCACATTGGCTCAAGTAGGCGTCTCTGGAATTACAACAGAGAGGACCTCGGACAACTCCAGAAAAGTGGGCAACAGACCCAGGTTGTGTGATGACGACGTGCAGAAAGGAGCGTCGCCCTCCTTCCCCCCATACTGCCCCAGACTCTGGTTCCTTCATGCCTTCAAGATTTCTTAGAGGCGAGTTCATTGTTTAAAGGCATTTTTATTTGTTTACAGTGTTTGTTGGAGGCCAAAGTGTTTGACCTCAGTGGAGGGATTGATAATTCCTAGAGCAGAGATTTGGCCTTTGTGGTAAAATTGTCCTGTATGCACAGCCCTTTGATCCAATAAAGGGTGTGTGTGTGTGTGTGTGTGTGTGTGTGTGTGTCCTTATTCAACAGTGAACAGTGGAGGAAGGCCTGAGCAGACCACGGCTTCAGCTGGGGGAAGCTCCTTAGAGCAAACAAGGTCTTGTTTAGGTGGCTTCTTGGTGAGGCTTTCTCCCACCAAGGAACCCTTCTTCCCTCACAGAAGCCATGTCTCCCAAACCGCACCCCCTGGATGTCCCTGCCCTTTGGCTCACCAGAGCCTTTATAACTGTGAGACCGCGTCCTGCAACATTACTGAGTTGGGGAGCAGATGCCATCTTTGTGATCAGAATACCTCATGGTTGCAGAGCTCTCACCACGCCTGTACTTCATGCCCTCCCCTGAGCGCCTGATACATACTGCCTGGCTGAGCTTCCTGACCAAGCTTTGCACACCATGCCTCCACAGAGAAGGAAACTGAGACTCAGGGGCAGTCACTTGCCCTGGAACTGGGATTTAGACCCAGGTCCACGCGACCACCCCCCCCATGCCACACTCAAACTTCTGTGCTGCATCTCTACTTTTTGCTCAAACAATGGAATTTAAATTTGCATTTGTTGATTATTTAGTAATGATGGTCAATTTGTTTGTTTTCCAAATCAGACCCAGGATGAGCTTGTGTCTTCCTCAGTCCATCTGGATTCCTTTCCCCCTGTGGAGGCCCAGAGTGGTTGTCATCATAGAACACTGGCCTCAGAATTATACGTAAGTTCAAAACCGGTCCTGGCTTGCGAGGACTGATGCGCCCGAGAGGCTTCACAGAGATGTGGCCTCGTGTCCTCCGCCCAAGTTCCGAAGGTTCAGTGAACAGAGGAGAATCGAAAACCTGTAGCCATATTTTTGAACTTTTTGTCTGGGAACAATTTCAAACTTACAAAAAGCCACAAAGATAAAAATACTACAGGAGCACCTACGTTGTCTTCATTTTCCTCCACTTGCTTTATTGTTTGCATGTTTCTCCCCCACTCCATATATGTGTACATTTATAGAAACCATTCAGAGGAAAATGTCATATATATAGAATATACACCTGTATTTATTTATCTTTCTAGCTGTACAGATGTATATGTATATATGTAAAATGTAATTCTTTTCAGAACAATGTTGAAGTAAGTTCCATACTTCATGGCCCTTCACTCCTAAATATTTCAGTGTGTGTCTTCTAGGGCTACAGGGATCCTATTACATAACCATAGAGCCGGGCGAAGTGCTTTATCTGATCTACCCTCCACAAGTCAGTGTTGTTAGTTGACCTGTCAGTGCCCTTTATAGCACTTCCCGTATGGTATGGGCTCCGATCCAGGGTCAGGTCCCTCATTTGGCTGTCATATCTTTTTAGTCTCCTTTAATCTGGTTTTTATGATGTCAATCCCCTGTCTCCCCCACACCATTTTTTGTTTCTTCACACATTTGTGTATCTTCTTTATGCGGGGGCACTGCTAATTTTTCCAGTATCGTTCCAGCGTTCGTCCATCTGCTGCCAAAGTGAGTACTGGGTGCCATTTTGTTTTATGCCGTCTTCCTCCTTCTGTGTTTGGTGTTTCCTCATGGTTACGTTGGTTATGTAATCACAGCCAGAATTCTGCCCACATGAGGTATGTCCTGTCCTCCACATCTGGAGCCACACCATGTCATCTGTCCCATGCAGATGATAATTTGGATCATCCAGTCAAGGTGTCGTATAATTTCTCCATTGTCTGCTTGCTGGTTTTTTTTAACCTCCCTTGACACTGGTAAGCGATATGTGGGGAGTCACTTTAAGAAGACACAACTAGTCTCCGAACAGCAACTATTGTAAGAACACTTTTCCTGTGCCAAGTACTGTGAGTTACAGATGTGGCCCCTTTTCATCTTGGGGATGTTCCTTCCATTTCTCCTGACCACAGGCCCGTCTTCTCTTGGCTCAGAACCCTCTGTGGTAGGCGGTCTCAGGAGCGGGATCAGATCTGCCCTTGTTACTGCTGGGATTAGGCAGCTGCAGATGGACCTGGGGCAGAGAAAAAGAGGAGAGAAGAGTTGTTAATTACAGGGCCCCGTTGAGAGGGGGAGACCGCCTGCAGAAGCCCGACTCAGCTCCGGGAAAGAGAGAAACTGACTGCAGGGGATGGGAGTAAGGAAGTTAGAGTCATTGAGCTGCACGAGGAAAGCTTGGCCTGGTTCCATGAAACTGAGCCTCTGACCTCCACTCTGTGGGCCCTGCAGCCTTGGCTGCAGCATTCTCGGGGGGCCAGCAGCATCCAGGAACATCTGAGGGGGGATGCCCTCTGGAATGGGGCCAGCAGTTGCCAAGGCTTCGACCAAGGCCACAAAACCCAACAGCCTCATAACAAAGAAGAACAAGTCCCACTTCAATTGCTTCAAAGCCCCAGAGGAGCCACTTGAACTCCTGTTCAGACCCCGGTTATGCGCAGCCATTCCAGGACCAAGTGGATGCCAAGGTGCCCGACTGCGCTGAGCTGTATGGGAAACACAAAGCCTTCCAATCAACCACTGAGAAATTCTAGCCAAGACTGACAGAGCTAGGTCTTCATCCAGCTCTCCTGCAAAACAAAGACATAAATAAAAGTGTCTTCAGCATTTAATTCTATTGTATGAACCCCAAATAGGCCTTTGACCCACCTTTGGTTGGTGGGTCCTGTCTGAAACCAAATCCTGCATATGGTGAATGAAATAAAACAGGAAGAGGAGTTTATTGCAAGGCTTTTAAATGGCAGACTGGGAAACTCATGGCTATGGGAGAAGTGAGTTCAAGGTTCCTTACAGACTAAGATATTTTATGGGGTAAATGCAGAAGTTATTTGGCTTTTTCAGCTGATTGGCTGCCTAGCGGTCTTCTTTCTTATTTGGATCAGGGTAGCTAAGTCGGGGGAACAAGTAAGGCCTGAGATGTCATGAACAGACTTAGTGTCTAGGGATTGGATGGTGCCTTCTGCTGATTTTTTAAAAGACTTATTTATTTTCTTATTTTAGAGAGAGAGAGAATGTGGGTGGAGGGGGCAGGGACAGAGGAAGAAGGAGAGAGAATCCTTGAATAGAATCCACTCGGAGTATGAGCCCAATGTGGGGCTCGATCCCAGGACTCTGACATCATGACCTGAGTCAAAATCAAGAGCTGGCCGCTTAACTGACTGAGCCACCCAGGCACTCTTCCTCTGCTGATTTCTAAGAACCATAAATTCCCATAAGGTTAGGTAAAGTTTCCTTTAGGCACCTATGTTGGCCATTTCCATTTTGTCTCTGACATAGAGATTCTATTTTGTTTTGGTTCAATGGTCCCTAAAGAAGAGCTGCCAAGAACCATTGTGAGAGGTTCTCTACCTAGTTGGGAGGGTGCCCTGGAAGACAACAGTGCACAGATGTTTTCCTACCCAGCCATCCTTCCATTCATTCTTTCAGCCAATGAATATTTCTCTCTCTCTTTTTAAAGATATTAAATAATCTCTATACCCAACTCAGGGCTCAAACTCACAACCCCGAGGTCAAGAGTCTCATGTTCTACTGACTGAGCCAGCCAGGTCCCCCTCAATCAATGAATATTTCTTGAGTAGCTGCTATGTACCTAGAGACCCAGGTCACTGAGCTGGAGATGGAGAGGGGAGAAAACTTCCTAACAATAAAAGGAGAAACAATTCTATCCTGACTGGGTGAACAGATGAAATCTTTACTTTTCCTACCGTTAAGAAAACATATAGCTTCTAATGTTTAGAAATAAAGAATCCAGAATCTTCTAAAAGAAAAGAACTTTTTTCTTTTACTCTAGGGAAAGAAAATAAAGAAACATAAGCTGATCTTTAATTAGAACTGACCACTAAATCTGTGAGACATGGGGCTGCTAAAAGGGTGGTATTTCACTTTGACATTGGGCTTTATAACTGGACACAATGCAGACCCTAGAGTGATTCAGCATTTTCCTATCCCCTCTGTGTTGAGCTTGTGGAAAATAGGTCAAGTAAGCCAGAAGCTTCCCAGAGGGAAGAGGCTGGAAAGAAGCTCATGGGCCAGCCTGTCTGGGGAGCAGGGGGTGAGGCCATGAGACACAGGCACCAGGACAAGAACCCTTGCCTCTCCAGCGCCCCCCCCCCCATCCCAGCCATTGTGCTAACAGATGATGGATGCTGCAGCCATCCTTTGCCAGTGGATTTTTAGGGAATAGAAGCAGCAGGGTTTTTTTCTAAGCCAATGCACAGACTCCTGGGAACAGTTGAAGTTTCTGCTGTTTAAGGAATTAAATGGTTGGAAGCTCACTCATCCATTGAAAATACTCCCCAGGATTACACTGAAATGTTGGGCAAGGGTTTTTCCTGGTACAGAGAAATTCTGGGACTGGATGGGGTACTGCTGGAAGAGACTCCAGAGAAAAAGCCATGCTTGGGAGCCAGTTCTGCAGGATGGGAGTGTGGTGGCTGACAGCCTGACTTCCCCTCACAGGATTCAGCCTGCTCAAATCCAAACCCATGGAACAGAGTTCTTCCAAAAAGGCCTAGGACAAGAGTTCATGCTTTTAGTCATTCTGGCTATATTTTCCACCAGGCTGATGCCCATGATGATGCAGAGAGAAGGAAACACACCAGAAGCCTAGTCTCTGTTGTGGGAAACCTCCCATTCATCATCCTTACCAATACAGGACAGGGCCAAGAATCACAAAGTAAGGGAAAAAAACAACAACAACAAAACAACTGAGAATCCAGCATTGATGTTACACAATGTTCCATTGGTTTTGTTTGTTTACACCCTATTTTCAAAAAGAGCATTAGAGCAACTTTAGATTGTTTACTTGTGAAATCTCCCAGGGCCCCATTCAGAATCCATTTACACAAATTTTACACATAATTCTCATCCATTGTCTAAACTTTCAGCTATAAAAAGCAACAAATAAATGTGGAAGAACCTACTACAGTAGGTAACTGATAACAGCAGATTGGAAGGAACAATAGCTGGAGTTTGTACAAGGCCAAGTTGTACCTCCTCCCACCACACAGACTGGAATTCTTCATAATTTTCAGGACATTAGGTAAAATAATCAGAAGCACATTGCCTAAGAAGGGAAATAATTAACTCTAGACTGAAGACTAGTCTGCTCTCACCTATGAAATCTTAGAAACAAGATGACAAAGAATTGAACTGTTTCCTAGTAACTTAACTGCATCTCATAACACAGCCAATAATATTTATATACAAATTTTTGAATATTCAGATATTCAGCATTTATTCAAATATTCAATGTTTATTGAATATTCGAATATTTCATAAATATTCAAATATTTAATTTTTAAAAATCCAGCAACCAATAAGAAAAATTCATAACTGGCATTTAATAAAAAATTACCAAGTATGAATAGAAGCAGGAATATATGACCTGCAATAAGGGGGAAAAAAGTCAACCTAGAAATTATACAGATGTTAGAATTGGTGGGCAGTAACATAGGGCAGTCATTTTAACTGCATGACATATGTTTAAACATATAAGTAAAGATGAGAGTCATTAAAAGATGCAAGTTAAATTTCTAGAGATAAAAACCATAATGCCTGAAGTGAAAAATATATTACAGAGAATTAATGCAGAAGAATTAATTGCAGAAGAAAAGAGTAGTGAACTTGACAAACCATGAGAAACTGTGACTCTGTGTCACATGTGACACATGTGGCTGTGGACTCTGAGAAACAGAGGGTTTTGGAGGGGAGGAGGTGGGGGGTTGTGTGAGCCTGGCGGTGGGTATTATGAAGGACACATGTTGCATCAAGCACTGGTTGTGGTGCATAAACAATGAATTTTGGAACACTGAAAAAAATTAAATTTAAAAAAAGATTTATCAGTTCTGAAATGAAGCAAAGAGAGGAAAAATAATTAAAAAAAATAAACAGGGACATCTTCAAATGGCCTAGTATATATAAGCAATTAGGGTTCTGAAAAAGAAATGATCAAAGAAAAATTATTTGAAGAATAATGGTCCCTAACTCTTTAAATCTCATTAAAACTACATGGAGCTTAATGACCCTGACCACAAAAAAAATGAAGGAAACTACACCAAGGCACACCCTAATCAGATTGCTGGGAAAATCTTAAAAGCAGCTTAGAGGAAAAAGGACAGGTTACACTCAGAGGAACAAGGATAACAATGATGGTAAGTTTCTCATCAGAAAACACACATATACACAAGCACACAAGGAATGCACAAGACAGTGGAGCAACATGTTAAAAAGACTGAAAGGGGGGGGGGGAAGCCCCTGTCAATACAAGATTTTATACCCAACAAATATATTTTTCAAAAAGTTAAGGCAAAATAAAGACTTTCCAGACATAAAATGCTGAATAAATTTATCACTTATAGACCCATAGTACAAGAAATAAAGTCCATCAAGTAAAGAAAAATGATACTAGATGGAAATAAGAACCTAGAAAAAAAGACTGAAGAATATTGAAGGTGATAACTACATGGTTAAGTATATATGGTTTTAAAAATATTTAAATCTAATTTTGTAAAAGATAATTAATTGGTCATTAGTCATCAGGGACATGCAAATCAAAACCACAACGAAATACCACCAGAATGGCTATAGTAAAAAAGACAGTAACAAGTGTTGATGAGGATGTGGAGAAATTGGAACACTTATAATTGCTGATGGAAGTGTAAAATGGTGCAGCTGCTCTGGAAAATGGTATGGCAGTTTTCATAAATGGTTAAACAGAGAGTTACCATATGACTCAGCAATTCTACTTATAAGTATATACCAAAGTGAAATGAGAACTTATATCCACACAAAAAACATGTACATGAGTGTTGTTGACCTTTTTTTAAAAAAAGAGTCAGCTATTTTCTCAGTAAATTAGTTTATTTGGGAATAGCAGAGAACTGCAATTTGGGATGAGCCAACTATGGTGAACCATAGGTAAGATCAGGGAACAGAGAAGAGGGGCTTGCTTGTACAGGGAAAGAAAGAAGCTGGGAGGGGCTGTTATAGATTCTGAATGTGGTGGTTTCTCATTGGCTGGGCTGTTTCTGGGCAAGGAGGAATCCTTCCTTCTTCCTGATGGGGTATGTAGAGTGAGCTTCTTCCTGTTGGGGAATTCGAGATATGCTTCTTACAGTGAGTGATAGTTCTTGAGAGGTAATGCATCAGAGCTCCTGACTCTAGTTTAAATGAGGTTTCCTGGGGCGCCTGGGTGGCTCAGTCATTAAGCCTCTGCCTTCAGGCTCAGGCCACAATCCCAGGGTCCTGGGATCTAGCCCCCCATCAGGCTCCCTGCCCAGCAAGAAGCCTACTTCTCCCTCTCCCATTCCCCCTGCTTGTGTTCCCTTTCTCACTGTCTCTCTCTCTCTGTCAAATAAATAAGTAAAATCTTTTTAAAAAACGGGGTTTCCTTTATTTATTTTCAGAGTGTTCATATCAATATTATTTATAATAGTTTCAAAGTGGAAACAACCCAAATGTCCATCAACTGATACAAGTATTTAAAAAGGTAACATATTTATATAATGGAATATTATTCAGCAATCAGGAGGAATAAAATATTGATACATATGACAACATGAATTACACCTTGAAAACATGCTAGGTGAAAGAAGTCATCATAAAAGATCACATATTGTATGATTCCATTTTTAGGAAATGTCCAAAATAGGCAAATCTATAGGAAGGAAATTAGTAGTTACTTATGGCTGGAAGGATGGAGGATTTGGGAGATATAGGATAAAAAGGGTTTCCTTTTGGGGTGATAACAGTATTTTGGCATTAAATAGTGGTAATGATTTCACTATCTGCAAATATGCTAAAAAACACTAAATTGTACACTTTCAAAAGGTGTATTGTGTAGTATATAAATTATATCCCAATAAAGCAATTACAAAAATGATAACTGTTTAAACAAAAATAATAACAATTAATTGTGAGTTTTGTAACATATGCATAGGTAGGATGCATGAAATACAGTATAAAGGCCTAAAGGGAAGAATTCGAAATATACTATTGTAAGGTTCTTTTTTTTTTTAATTTTTAAAAAATATTTATTTATTTGACAGAGAGAGACACAGTAAGAGAGGGAACACAAGCAGGGGGATTGGGAGAGGGAGAAGTGGGCTTCCTGCCAAGCAGAGAGCCTGATAGGGGTTCCATCCCAGGACCCTAGGATCATGACCTGAGTCAAGGCAGACGCTTAATGACTGAGCCACCCAGGTGCCCCACTATTGTAAGGTTCTTATACTCTACATAAAGTGATATAATTTTACTTGAAAGCATATCATCTATATTAATGAAGTAGAGTACAACCCCCAAAACCAAACACTAAAATAAGGAAATGAAGAGTTATAGTCAACAAGCCATGTAAGGAGATAAAATGAAATTGTGTAAAGTACTCATTCAAAAAGGAGGCAGAAAAGTAGAGGGAAAAGATTAAGGAACAGATGGGACAAATAGAAAATAAAAAAGTAAGAGAAATAGACAAATCTTTTATTACAGCTAGAGATTTCAATACCTCTCCCTCAAAAAAAAAAATCAATAGAATAAGTAGATAAATAAGAAAATCAATGAGAATGTAGGAGATCAAATCAACACCACCAGCCAACTAGACCCACCCGACATTTAGGAAGCGCACCATCTCTGATCACAAAGGGGAACACATTCTTTCTAGAATCCGTTTACTAGGGTAGGCCATGTTCTGCAGCATGGAATAGTCTCAACACGTTTGAAAGAATCCAAGTCACTCAAAACATGCTCTGTAATCATAATGGAATTAAATAAGAAACCAACAAAAGAAAGATCCCTGGAAAGTTTCCAAATCTTTAGAAACTAAAGAATATACCTCTAAATGGGTCAAAGAATAAATCAAAAGGAAAATTAGAAAGTATTTTAAACTGAATGCAAATACAGCCACGACCCACGGGAGAGCAGGTAAAAGCAGCTTATGAGAGGTAATAAAGGATCCCGAAGTTTTGAGGGTAATGGCTATATTCACTATCTTAATTGTGATATGATTCACTATCTTGAGGGTGATAATTTTATGGCTTTATAGAAATGTCAGAACTTATCAAATTGTGTAGTCTAAATCTGTGCAGTTTATTCTATAGCAATTATGTCTCACTAAAGTAGTTTAAAAAGTCATTAAAAAGCTGACAGATGCTGTAAACATAAAATAATCCAGAAAATAACAGATTTTCATTAATTAACCTTCTGGCACATCTCTAAAGTCCTTTTTTTTCCTAGAAATTTTTGGTGAATACTCTTTAATTACCTTTCTAGATGGCAAAGATTTTGTAACATTATATTTTACAGCTAGAATAGAAAGAATTCAGTCTTTCCTCTATCATTGTTAATCAGAATTGGTTTTTAAATTTTTTATATTTGAGAAAAGTTTCAAACTATTTTACTCCACTGGTGACAATTCTGCTTCTGCTTGGTATCATTAGATATCACCAGTAGAAAGTGATTAAGATGCACTAAAATGAGATTTGTATATGTTTTCATTTATTTTATTTATTTATTTATTTTTTTTTAAAGATTTTATTTATTTATTTGACAGACAGAAATCACAAGCAGGCAGAGAGGCAGGCAGAGAGAGAGGAGGAAGCAGGCTTCTGGCTGAGCAGAGAGCCCGATGTGGGGCTCGATCCCAGCATCCTGGGATCATGACCTGAGCCGAAGGCAGAGGCTTAACCCACTGAGCCACCCAGGCACCCCTATGTTTTCATTTATGACATACATGCTGTTTTTAGTGCTTCTCTAGGATTGGCCCCTATTAACAGAAGAACTTTGATATTTTCTCTTTCGTGCAAATTCAATTGTATAAGCTGCATTTTAAAGTATAATTACTGAGTGCCTCTAGGTACTAGGCACTATTCTAAGTGCTTCAGGTATAGGGGTACCTGGGTGGCTCAGTGGGTTAAGCCTCTGCCTTTGGCTCAGGTCACGATCCCAGAGTCCTGGGATCGAGCCCCGCATCGGGCTCTCTGCTCAGCAGGGAGCCTGCTTCCTCCTCTCTCTCTGCCTGCTTGCGATCTCTGTCTGTCAAATAAATAAATAAAATCTTAAAAAAAAAAAATAAGTAAGTACTTCAGGTATAGCCATGAATGAAATTGGCAAAAAAAACAAACCCAAAAAACCAAAAAAACCTTGTCTCCATGGAGCTTACATTTTAGTGACAGGAGACATAAAAGAAAGTGATAGAACTCAAAATTTATAGTATAGATATATCATTAAGTGCTCTGGCAAAAAATGAAGCAGGAAACGAGGATGAGAGTGGAATTTTATACAGCAAGGTTAGGGGAAGCCTTGCTGAGATTTTGAGAAAAGATCTGAAGAAGCTCAGAGTGAGAACCATGGGGTTATCTGGAGGGAGAATGTTCTCTGCAGAGGGACAGCACATGCAGAAACTTGAAGCTGGCATGTGTGGGGAGTGTGGGGAGTAAAGGAGCTCCTGCAGGGTGAAGAAGATGAGAGAAGTAGGAGAGGAAATCAGAGGTGTAGCATTCAGAGCTGTGGACAAGTGCAGTTTTTACTCAGGGCATGCTGGGAGCCATTGCAGGATTTTGAGCAGAGGAGTAACACGATCTGATCTGTGTTTTAACACTATCACTATAGTGGGTTGAACAGTAGACCCTAAATGATTTTCAAGTCTTAATCTCCAGTACTCGTGCATGAGAATTTATTTGAAAATAAAGTCTTTGCAGATATAATAAAGTTAAGGATCTCAAGATCATATCCTACTGGATTTAGGATGGGCTCTAAACCCAATGGCTGTTGTCCTTATAAGTGAGGGGAATGGACACGGAAACAGCCAGAGACATGGAGAAGAAGATAATGTGAAGACAGAAGCCAAGGTTGGAGGGATTCTACAAGACCAAGGGAGGCCAAGGATTGCCTGCAACCAGCAGAAGCTAGGAGAGAGATGGGAACATAGAGATTCTCCCTCAGGAGACTGCAGAAGTCAGCGCCTCTGCTGACAGCTGGATTTCAGACTTCTGGCCTCCAGAATGGTGAGAGTGTAAATTTCCATTTTAATCCACTAAGTGTGTGGTAATGTGTCACGGCAGCCCTAGCTATAAGTACAGTAACGTTGGCTTCGATGTGGAGAACTGACTGGAGGGCAAGTAAAGGAAGCCCCTCAAGAGGCTACTGCACCAGTCCAGGTGCTCGGAACACAGTGGTGATGGAGCCGTGGTGAGACACAGCTGAGTCTTGGGAGTATTTTAAAGGTAGAGCCGAGTGGCAAGTTGAGAGAAAGCAGTTTGGTAGAAAGGTGTGTGGAGGCTAAGCAGCTAAAGGGGCAGACTGTGCTGGTTCTTAAGTTCAGGTTTCTAGGTTCATGTCTCTCTGCAGACTAGCCGTCCGCTTTGCCAGTTTGCTCCACATTAAGCTCTGCTGACAGGAGGCGCTAGGAGGGTTTGCAAGCCTGGGAAAGGAGGGGAGACATGTTCCATCATGAGGACTTCCTGTTCCTCTCAGCGACGCTGCCACAGTAGCTGGTTCCAATTTCCTCACCACCACCCCCAGAACCAGCCTCATTGGGCCCCCTCAAAGGTATCAGCACCTGCTGGCCCTGGTTCTGTCGTCAGAGGTCTAGCTCTGCAGGCCCCACCTTGCAGGCGGTAGGTTCAGATAACCCCAACCCTTCTTCTGTCCCCCTACCTCTTGGGGTGGTGGGTGCTTCCAACTCTGACCACCACAGCGTTACCTCAGGGGTCTTCTTTTGCCTCTTCAGTTAACAATGATACAGTCAACCCTCTCTGTTAAGATAACGGTTGTGGCATCATATTCCCAAACAGACTCTGACTAATGCCAAAGGCATCAATGACTCCAAGAAACACGTGCATGGGAAAGCTGTGGGAATAGCAGGTTTGGAGTCTGGGCCGGGACAGCTTCTCTTTGGATGCCTATTAGCACGAGATAACCAGGAGAGGTGCTGGCTCTGAGTTTTGAGTTCAGGGGAGAAGTTTGGGCTGGAGATAGCAATGTGGAGGTCACGGACAAACACAGGCCTTTAAAGCCCAAGACGTCAAGCCTGTCTGGAGACACTTTGGTCTTACTTTTCTTCTTGATGCCAGTGTCTCAGCACAGACCCTGGCACAGAGAGAGGCTTGAATGAAAGGTGCATGGTTGAAAGAATCAGCGAATGGCTTAGTTGAGTTGTTGTGCCTGCAATAGTAAACTGTTTTGAAGATGAAAAGGAAGTTTCCAAGGAATGGGAACTACCGAGGCCATGAGGAACGGGAGGGACTCCTCACGGTCCACTTGCCTGTGGGGCCAGGTGCAGAGACCAGTGTGACTGGCTCCAAAGAGGGCATTTTCCTTGAACAGCAAGTCTCTCCTTGGGGTTTTTTGGGAAACCAAGGCTGATTTCTCTCAGTCCAAAAATAGGGGTTTGGAAAAAGAGGCTCCAGTTCCCCGCAGTTCCACATGAACATCCCCTGTCTGAGCTTTCTTACGAACAAAACTTGGCCTTTTCATTTAGTGTTTGTTTCTTTTACTCACCCTGGCCTCACACTTACCATCCGCTTCAAGTTCCAGTGAATTATTAATTATTCATCCCTCTTAGTCCTTTATCTTGGGAGCCGGACTTCCTCGAGGTTAGTCTCACCTGTGGTCGAGGTGAACAATGGCAGGTAAGGCCCTTCTTCCTCTGGCCCAGAGCTGAGTGAGTGACAGTGATGGCTGTCCTCCCCGCCCCCCACCGCCGCTGTCCCTGGTGGCCACCGAGGCCTGATGCAGGCTGGGGGCCACAGGTGTCAGATGGCTGTCACCATTCTGTGTTTCTTCTTGTTCATTGCAGCGGCATCATCGGAGGTGAGCAGGGAAAACCCCGAGGGAAACAAAACAGGGTAAGAGAAAGAATCCCCAAAGCGTGTCTTCTCCACTTGGAGAACTGGACCGTAGATCCGGTCGATGAGCCTAAGTTGGGCTTGATCTTTCTGGCATGTGTTTTTGTTTTCATCCTGAGGAAGAGTGTACACACACACACACACACACACACACACGTATGTATGTATGTATATATGTAATATATTTGTATACCTATATCCTGAAGAAGAATCCTTTCATCCTGAAGAATTTTTTTATATATATAGAATATGTAGAATATATAGAATATCTTCTAAACATAGCAGATCTGCTAATCACGTGATAATGATTCTGTTAGGCGCAGTATAAGAAGAATTAAAATGAGCGAGGTTTAACCACTCATTGTGCACTCCCCCACACATACATGTTTGTTTAACATGTTCTTGTCAGAAGTGTGTTAAACAACAGCTGTGAATTTTAGTGCAACTATGTTTGTATAGTAAACAGGAAATTTTTGCCTGCCTTCTAATTAGATCCTTTGGTGAAACAATGTTTGTTGTGCTCTGCATGTCCCCTGCTCCCCCTGTGGGGAGTCCTGTTTTCCAGCCTTCCCTTCCTCAGGCTGTGTGAGACCTTCCCTTTGCAGACGAGCCCCAGGGAGCCATGTAAGATGGGGTGTCCATGCAGACGGAGGCCGCAGACTCGTCCATGTGGGAATGTTGGAAGCAGATGGGTTGCTGAATTGCTCAGACCTTCGTGCTCTTTCCTGGGGCTTAGAGGAAATAATCTACCTGTTTTTTTTTTCCTCTACAGTCCCCACATTTTAGCTTGCAACCAGTCTCGCCACATTTTGGGAGGGCTTCAGGGTTGCAAGCACCGGTAGGCGGTGGAAGGAAGGTGGCCTTGTCTCCTCTGCCCGCGAGAAGCTGAGCACCCTTCCTCCTCCCCCATATCCCAGGGTTGGCATCTGCAGGGCAGAGGGACGGGTGGCGGATGGAAGACCACGCTGTGTCATCGGGAGAGGAGGGTGAGATGACAGGATTCAGGAGTGGGGAGCAACAGCAGAGAAGCAGGTGGCTTTCCCTCCCCTCATCACAATCCCTGTTCCTGAATTGATATGGGCCCTTTGGTGGGCCCTCTAGGCAGCCCGTCTGCAGACATGGGGAGACAGGGAGACTGGAGGGCTGCTAGTCGGGAAGCAGTCACAGAAAATTGCCTCTCTTTCCAGGGCCATGTTTTAGTGCTCACAGAGCCCACCAACAGACACACAGCCTTTCTGGAGAGTTTTATGATGATTTTTAAGTGACTGCAGAGCCTGCCCTATGATCACAGACATCTCAAGAGCTCGCCGTGTTCCCCTTGAGTAATGTTTAACAGAAAAGTTGGTCATTGGCCCCACCTCCGTTCTTGTGATGAGGCAGAAGCAAATTGAGCAAGCATGGTTTCTTCTGAGGCAGTGGGCTCTGTGAGAGCCAGGGGCGCTGCTGGCCCTTGTCGGGAACACTCAGGGCAGTTCCCTGAGAGAGGCCCTTCCCAAGCAGGTGCTCCTTCTCCCACAGAAGGGAATGCTCTGAGTTCTCGTCCCCACCGCCCCAGCCCATCCCCAGACCCTCAAGGCAGCTATTTCTCCTTTGGGAATAACTCCTGGTGTCGTCAAACCCCGGAAACATGAAGAATGCTTTCCGGGAGGTTATCCAGGAAGGTGGGGGACCGCTCAGTGGGTTGTTAGAGACGTTGTTCTCCTTTTCTAACCAGAAGGAAACCAGCCATTCTCTATGGGACATCAAAACGCTCACTAATGAATAAGAAATGAATTTAGTTTGCATAGGATATTTTTTGTGTCATAAGAATTTTTTTTGCCTGAAAAGATGATGTATTTTGGGCTCTTGGCTCTGACACATGGCTTGGGTGTATTTTTAACCAAAAAACTTTTATTCTAGAACATTTGAATGCCATCAATCTGCTTTTCTTCGGAGATGACCTTGGAGTCAGCCAGAATCTTTGGTTGGTTTGTGACTAGATACTTTTTCCCCCCTTTTGGCCAAAGAAATGCTTTTAATGTCAAAACAGAAGGTGATGTGACAAGTTAATCAGATACTGAAAAATGTGTAGTCAAAAATTTGTGATAGAAATTATTAATATTTCCCCAATTCCCTCTACACTGCTAAACTCATAATTCCTTACATTTTTTAAATAAATGTTTTTTTTTAAACCGTTCAGGAAGCAGTGGTGCTTTTTACTATTTATAGGCCCAGCGTAACTTTCCAGTGGCCTTGGACTTGTGCACATGTTACTGAGGGTTAGTTTATAGATACAGTGTGCTTGGAAAGACAAGTAAGATAGAGGCTCTTGGCTCATTAATTGGCTTGCCCAGGACCCGGAGACGGGTGGATCCTGGAGCCAAAGGAGACTTAGATTGATTTCAGGGAAAATGCCAACTTGCCCTCTCTCTCCCTCTCTCCCTCACATACCTCCGATTCTCTACTTTAGCCACTCTGTTTCTCGCTCTCTCCTTTTTGGGCAAACTTCACCAAATAGTGTATGTAATTGCAGGCAAACACACATACACCCACTGAAAAAGTTCTGAGTGAGAGGATTACATAAGATTTTATTTTTTCCTTCAGCCACGTCTTTATTTCTCAGTTTTTTCAGTGAGCACACATATCTTTTTTCATCAGAAATTTTTGACAAAACCAAGAAGTAGGATACTGAGGAATAGTCTCACCTAAGATGAAGGTAGAAGGCAACTTTCCCTGGGATGTGAAAAAGCAGGATGCCCAAGATTCTCCTGCATGCAGCTGTAGTATCTCTTTGGGGTCGAGATAGCTCGGTGGTCACTGTCACAGGCCCAGGCCTGGCATGGCGGCTGTCACAGCGTGGGCTTCGACTCGTGTGTGCGGAGTGAATAATTAGAGAAGGATCTACGGTGAAAAGAAGGTGCTTTTGGAGGAGGCAACTAACTGCTCAGTGTCCAAATGATGCCACCAAAGATTCAGTCTACTTGACATTAAAAGGACAAAGTCCTTTTAATGTTCTGATTGCATATAACTTAGGAAGGATCTCATCAGACTCACATGTGAAGCCCTACTAGTCTTTATTAGAGAGAATATTAACGATGGGGTCTAGAAGTGATTGTCTCTATGGAAAAGTATATCTGGCATATATATTTTTTTAGCCGAGAAAGCCCTTTGTTACAATCCTAAATACCAGTATTTGTCCGATGCTAAAAATACCCAAGACAGCAGTCGTGGGATGTGGGGGAAGCTCCATCCTTTCTGTGTTTGACAAGCCTATTCCTTCCAAGGGGGGAAATAATGGATTTAACCGGTGCCAAACCCACTTGTGGAGGGAGGAGCCTGACCTTCCAGTCTCCCCATTCCACATCATCTGGGTGTTCAGCCAGCCGGGACTTGAGTTGTCTGCCCGTCTCAGCCAAGTGCCCTTGCGGGTAACTTCCAAACTCCGTGGAAGCAAGTGCCTGCAAGTGCCTGGTCTAAAGACTATAAGAGTTCAGCCAGTTAGGAAACATTAACCTGCTTCAAATGGGAGACTCACCCTGGCTACAGCTTTGATGAGATGTTAAAGCTCTGCCAAAGAGATCTTTCTAGAGACTCTAATTCTAAAGCAGAACACTCTGGGATTTTAATGGTAGAGAATCCAAATCCATAGTCTTTTTCCTCAAACCACTTATCTAGTTGTCCTGTCTCCTCAGAACTCAGTTCTGTCACTCTGATATTTCTAGACTATTTTTTTTTGCCGAGTTGCTTAGAAAAAAAAAAACAAACGAAACAATCAGTAATAACTCACAGAGCTTGTATTGGTGATAATTGTCTAAGGACTTGTGTGCAATTCTTGCTTATCAAGTGGTTACTTTGCTTATGTGGCAGGATGAAAACAATTTTGTGAGCAAGTCATTTTTATTTATTTTGGTCCTATACAAAGACCTTGAGGTTTTGTTTTTTTCCCCCTATAGTGAGTCCAAAGCAAATATATGTTTAATGTCAAAATAATAAGAAGACTGAAATTTCAACAAGGGGAATTTTCCTTAAGCATGTTTTATGCTCAGCATGAACTCAGTTGTGTTTCCTTGTGTGGGTAATCTCTGGTTTGCTGTCAGTCTAGAAGCTGACATATCTCCCATCTCATGAGCATTCATGGAAACAGGACTGCCTGCGAATGGTCTTGCTCCTGAAGAGGGATCCCTGGTTGGCACGGATGGGTGGCCTTGCATGTCCCCGCTGTCACCCCCTGTGCTTACTATAAACTCCTCTTCAGCCTTGAAGCCAATTTGAAAATCTAGAGCCCTCAGAATGGAGACAAATGAATTTAGGAAGGTTCTGACCTTCTAAAGCCTTTGTGGCCGCTGCTGGCTGGCAGGGACCCGTGAAAAAAACATCTATTCATCGTCCCTGCCTCCCACGCTCTCCCTGCCTCTCCTTATTCAAATATAAATTTGCTAAAATGGTTAAAGAGTAAGTGAGTAAGTAAAAACAGTCCTGCTTCCTGTGCAGAAATTACACGCTTGTTTTGATGTGGGCCATTTATTTCTCAGACGCTTTGCTGCGCATTATAACGTCTTTGCATTCCACTGAGCCGCCTTGATTGGATACTGGGAGGAAATGGTTTCTGAACGTAATTTTGTGCTTAATTTATAGATTTGAGGCCCATGTTTTTATCATTATTTCTGCTAGCTTTTAAAACTCTATTAATACTTTAATTATGAATTTTCTTTGTTTGCATAGCCTGAGGCCATCTGACCAGCAGGCAGAAGTTTTAAAAATAAGTAGATATGGTTCACTTAGAGAGGAAAAGAAGAAAATTATCAGAGAACGTAAACTATGTGGGGGAGGGACTATAATCATAATTTAAATGGAGATCTGCCCACAGCACAGAGGTTGGCAGACCTGGCCAGACCGTGGCCCCCTGAAATAGTGGAACCTTCAGGGACACTTGTCCCTAGTGCCATGGACACGAGAATGTTCTGAACCCTCATGTGTGCTTGATATGAAAAAGGATTAAAATGGTATAGGAACCTGAAGGCCTGGGTTTGCTAGTCTTGATCGATACCAGCTGGCCACGTGAACTTGGGCCATTTACCTACTTCCTCTAAGCCTGGGTCTCTACACCTATACAAGTGTCAGTAAGAGCACCTATTTCCCCTGTCATTATGGTGGCTTTCTAAGGGAGAAATGACAGAACAGACATGAAACTACTTATTAAGCTAAAGAGTGTTGTGCAAATACAAGGCTTCACCTGGGATCTAACGGCTTCTGGGCCTGATAGGGGATATGCATTTTATTTGGCCGTCACTGTATTTTTAAAAATAGACCTAACGTTTAAAAATAGGACAATTTACATAACATTTTGGGTTTCTGGCTTCTCTTGCAAAACCAAGCCTTGGGGCAACCTGGACCCCGTTTGTTAACATCTTCTTGACCACAGTAAGTCTTGTGGCTGAACCAAGAGTCAAGGGTTGGTTTAGAAATCCTCACCCAGAATGGGAAGGCACTGCGAAATTCTGTAAGAAAGAGATCCAGGGAGGAGAGAGGATTTGGAGCCATTTTTCCCATCAATCTGCCACAGATAAAAGAAACTAAAGTCCTGAAACAAATAAATTCCCAAGCCATATAATGACTCAAAAACAGTAGAAGCTCATTTCCCTTTAACAGTACAAGTCCTGGCTAGGGGGAAGCTCTCCTCACATAGTGATCCAGGAACCCAGATACCTTCCGCAGTCTAGCTGAATCATCACCTAGGTCCCATCATTGTCACTGTCAACCCCCAGATACCAGGGGTTGATAAAAGTCCTACCCAAAAGGCTAGGTAGTAAATATTTTAGCATTTGAGGGTCAGTGATCTCTCTTACAATGACTCAATACTTCCCTTATAGTGCAAAAGCAACCATAGACCATAGGTAAAGGAATGAGGGTGACTGTATTCTGATAAAACTTTATTTACAAAAACAGACAGCAGGTAAAATTTAGCCCAGGAGTCATGGTTTACTAGCCCTTATCCTAGAGCTATAGGCCTGATAAATACTGGGTTAACCTGCTAAGTTAACGTAGAAAATAGTTTTATTAGATATTTTGGCCACTGGACAAGAGGAATTTCCACCTTTTCATCCCACTATATGTACTTCTTTGCTATCTCGTACTAAATCACTAAACCAATTCTCACATACACATTTTTCATACAGCAGCTCCCCACTTTGAGATACCGATCTCTGCATCAGTGAGAGTAGCTTAACCGCTAACAGCCCACTGCACCCCAAGGCCCAAGATGTGTAATAGCACAGACATAATAGGAAAGTAGTAAGTAACAGTTAAGGCAGGCATTCCTGGTCAAAGAGTCTCCTCTTTTCTTCTTGGTACTAAGTAATTATTTGTGTTCCTTGAGTTCTGTAAATGGTATACCACAACTGTACACATGTTCCCGTTGACTTTTATAAACCTAGAGGGAAAAGAATGAAACATTTTTCATGGAACTTAAGGAATGAACTCATTCCTCTTGTCACCCAAGTGTAAGTCAGTGGGGAAGGAAGGAGGAAGAAACAACATAAGAGCAACTGAGTCACAGCCTCTGTAAGCATCTAGGGTCAGAGTCATCGGGGTTTGCAGGGTAGTGGGGCTGTGCCCATGCCTTCCCCCTCGCACCTTTAAAGTATATCTAAGTGGACTTTATTAAGGTAAATACTTATAGAAGGAATGAAGTACTTTGTCCCAAGCCCTTGAAGAAAGGCAGATGGCACAGTCCAGGGGCTGCCCGTGTCTGGCCGAGGGAGAGGCCTCTTAGTCGTTGTCTCTCTCTGGCTGCACATGTGACACTGCTCAGTCACCTTTCACTGCCTGCTGCTGCTGTGGTGACTGTGTGGGACACTCTCTGTTGGAATCTCAAGAGATCCTGGCATCTCGAGCAGTGGGGACGGTGCTGAGGGCGCAGGGACCCAGAGATCCTGGGCACAGTGCTGAACACAGTTATTGCAGGAGGGGAGAGAAGGCTGGAAATCTCAGAGAAGTCTCAGGGGAAGAGGAGAGGATGGACAGAGAGGTCTACTGATGCAGTTTAGCATGATGGGAAATGGGCTGGTATCTGCTTTGGGCCCTGCCCCAGTGTACCCACCAGACTAAAGATCCGAAATACCATCTTAGCCTGACCTTTTCTCACAGAGTTGACCTCCAGGGATAGGTATGTATGGTCTGTTAGACACAGTGAGGACTGACTACTGATGAAGGGTGCTGGGGCTGGGGTTCCCAGCTGTGAGTGGTGATCACTTTTTCAAACAGGAACCCAGGCCCAACAAGTACCACCTCCAGGCAGGGTATGTGGGTCTACAGAGGAAAAGAAAGTAAACATTAAAAACAAAAACAAACAAACAAAAAAACCCCCCAAAACCCAATTTCCAGATTATATCAAATCTGTCCAAAGAACATAACATCCATCTAATACTTGAGATAAGTGGTCCAGGAACGAATCCAATATTTCCCAGTAGTGTAAAAGAAAATTTACTTTTGACCATTTTGACACTGGCATTCTGGCTTGAGTGGAAAGGATGGGGCACAGGCTCTGTTTTATTACGACCCGTGTCGTTCATCCCCGTGCATCCCACTGCATCATTTCCATTTCATGACCCAAATTCATGCTGAGTGCTCACAGCCCACTTGTGTTTCTTCAAGTGGAATGCTGGCTAAGCTGTAATCACTTCAACAACCACTGGGGGAAAAAACTATGCACAGATATATAGTGAGAAAATACATAAACAGATTTAAATGGAATACTAAAAAAGATGTTCAAATATCCAAAAGAAGGCACAGAGGAGACTAACTCCAGCTAACAGTAATCGAAGGCAGAGATCGGCAAAATGAATAAACACATACATCCATGCACATTAAAGCAACAGACAAAAACAAACAAACAAATAATAGAACAAACAGAAAACAATAAAACAGGAGATCAGAATCCAAATTTATCAATAATTATGTCTAAACACACCAACCATATTCTATCTATAAGAAATTTACTTCACATATAGTCATACTAGTAAAGGGTGGGGAAAGATTGTATTAGCTTTCTATGCTGTGTTAACAATGCAAATTTAGTGGTTAAAAACACACACACTTGTGGGATGCCTGGGTGGCTCAGTTGGTTAAGCGGCTGCCTTCAGCTCACGTCACGATCCCAGCGTCCTGGGATTGAGTCCCACATGGGGCTCCTTGCTCGGCGGGGAGCCTGCTTCTCCCTCTGCCTCTGCCTGCCACTCTGTCTGCCTGTGCTCGCTCTCTCTCTCTCTCTCTCTCTGACAAATAAATAAATAAAATATTAAAAAACAAACACACACACACACACACACACACACACACTTGTCATCTCACAGTTCTGTTGGGCAGAAGTCTGGGTGTGCCTGAGCAATGTTCTCTACCACATGGTTTCACCAGGCTGCTGTTGGGGCTGTGTGTCATCATGTGGTTAGGCAGACTTCATTCTTTTGGGGCTGTGAGGCCGAGGCTTCTGTTTCTTATGCACATAAATTTATCATCTTAAATGAAATGGACCAGTTTTAAAAACAAAGAAAAACTAGCAAAATTAAGCCAAGATAAAATAGATAATATGAATAGTCTTATAACTACCAAATGTAATTGAGTCCATAGTCAAAATCTTCCAAATAACAGAGGGTTTTACTAAGTCCATCAAATATGTCAAAGAAGAAATAAATATTACATAATCTCTTTCTGAAAACACAAGAGAAAGAATTCTCAACTCATTTTATGAGGCCAGTACTACCCTGATATCAAAACTAGATTAAGGCAGTAAAAGAAAATACTCTAGACCAATATCTTCATAGACACTAAAATCCCCAACAAAATACTAGCACATCAAGTCCAGCCATTTAAAAAAAAAATATTGCACCACAAGCAAGTGGGATCCATCCTGGGAATCAAGGCTGGTTCAATATTTGAATGCAAATCAATGGAATCCATCCTAACAACAGTCAAAGGAAGAAAAAGCACATGATCATATCACCTGTTGCCTAAAAAGCATCTGAAGACAAAATTTCACATTGACTTATGATTAAAAATTTGCAGCAAACTAGGAACAGCAAGGAACTTCTCCACCTGATAAAGGGCATCTACAAAAAGCCCCGAATGTGGCAAAACCAACGACAGCTGCTTAGATTCCAGACAACATTACGTGTCAGTTGCCTTCCTTGTCCTAGTGTGGTCTAGCCATCAAGTCCCAGGAAACACTGCTTCCAGAATTGTGCTCATTAGTTCCAACAATCCAGAGCCCAGCAGTTGGCGTGGACACAGGTGCAGCAAAAGTGAGCCCTGCTCCTTAAATCACGTGGCACTGGCATTGGGACTGCGCACTGGTTGTCTTTCTGTGATGACACTGTGCAGGCACAGCGCAGTGAAGACAACATTAGGCTGGTGGAGAAGCAGTTTGCTGAGCAAGGACAGAGGCTCTGAGAACAAAGCCACGTGGTGTGAAGCTGGCAGTTCAGCTGAGCCCCAGCACCTCCTGGAAACCAGAGCTGGCCACCAGCCTCACCCAGGAAAACAGCAGAGACTTAGCAATGAGATTTCTGAAAGTCCATAAGTACATTAGGGTGGGGTCAGACCTGTAGAAACAGCTGGAACATAGACCTATAGCTAGCAGCACCAAGGAACAAAGTAGCAAGAAAGGGCTCCTTAACAAGACCAGGGAGATTTTTTTTTTCCCTATTATGAAGGGACTCAGAAATAAAAAAGCTTTGCTTAATTGATGTTACAGCCTGCCAGAGATTGCAAACAGCAGAGTCATAAAGAGAAATGTCTCATGAAGGTTATTCTTTTGTGCAGATGGGTACACTTGAATCCGTGGTCAGGCTCCTCTGCTTTTGAGCTGATTTCCGTCATCCAGACTTCCCATACTTTCTTCTTAGTGACCTGGAACTTCTGATGTTTCCAGGGTCTTCCTTGAGAAGTTTGGTCTCTCAGTCAGTTCAGGCAGAAAAGTTCACTGATGAGGCCAAGGTGGAAGTATAATTTGAGGGGTTCTAATTCTGGGCACACACTTAAAAATGGGTATGGGATATCTTTTTCTTCCTTGGCCCTACTGGAATTGCTCATGAAAAGCTTCCGTTTAATTGTTCAGAGATGTGTCAAAGGGAGATTTACCTGTACCTCTCAAGTTGGGCATCTCTGGTTCTCAATAAGCTCTCAGCAGATGAAGCATAGAATGTTGCAGAGGAGAAGAAGTGGTGTGTGAAGGTCTCCAAGAGAAGGCAGCTCTTCTTTTTTTTTTTTTTAATTTTAAGATTTTATTCATTTCTTTGACATACAGAGATCACAAGTAGGCAGAGAGGCAGGCAGAGAGATAGGAGGAACAGGCTCCCCGCTGAGCAGAGAGTCCGATGCGGGGCTCGATCCCAGAACCCTGAGATCATGACCTGAGCCCAAGGCAGAGGTTTAACCCACTGAGCCACCCAGGCGCCCCGGCAGCTCTTCTTAAAGAAAAACCCACTGGAGCTCTCAGTGGCCAACAGAACCCCTAAGGCCCTTACCTGAGAATCACGGGCTTGGACTCAGTGTGGTGTGGTGGAGAGCACCTGGCCTGGGAGTCAGGGAGCCTGGGTTCAGACCCAACCTTGGTGGGCTAGTGGTAGTGGTGGGCTCTGGAGTCAGGTGCTCTGGGTTCAAAGGCTGGATGGGCTCTTTTCCCACTGTGTGACCTTGGGCAACTTAGTTCACTTCCCTGTGCCTCAGTTTGCTTACCTACGTATACAAGAGATTATGCCTGTCCTTACCTGGTAGACTTGTGAGAATTAAATTAAAGGGATGGCTTCTGCACCCAGGGAAACTCTGGAAGCACACTTGCTCATGGCGATGGCCATAGAGTGTCTGTTCTTGTTAAACACTATGTGTGTCCTAGGATAATTCCCTCTCGGGTGCCGTTCCCTCAGCTGTAAAGCGAGAGGGCTGGGTTAGGCCATTTTCCTCAAAATGTGGTCTGGAGACTTCTAGCATCAGAATAATCTAGGCCATCAATTTAAATGAAATCTTTATTCAATTGTAGCCATCCTGTGTAATTAAAAAAGCTGTGGAGGGTATTGAGGGGCTGTGGGAGAAAGGGAGAATGTATGCCCATCAGGGTGCAGGTACCCCTCTGACCCGTGAATGGAGGGCCAGGCCAGAGTGGGACACAAGCTGTGCCAGTCCCTGCTCCCTCCAGAGTGGGAATCACAGCTATAGATGGATGAGCAGCCTTTTCCATGAGTGTTCAGACTGGCCGTGGAATCATCCATGAAAAGTCCCCTTCCCAGTTGCATGGACTCAGGTGAACCCTTGAATCTTGGTGATGGTAGTATTAAAATAAGTCACTTGTTGGGAATCAGAATGAATTGCTCCCTTGTTTATGCCCCCAACTTCATTATTTCTGTCCTATTTTCATTTGCATTCTGCCATGTGTGTCTCCCCCAGAAACAACAAGCCCCCTAAATTCAGGGCAGTGTTTTAATCCATCTTGGTGGTCCTCTCTCCTCACTTGCTCTGGCATTTAGCATGGTGATTTGCACATGACCATCATTTCATAAGTCTTCGTTGAATGATTCAGCAGAGGACCCAGTTTGAACTGAATCCCTGGGATGGAGTTTACCCGTCTGTGATCCCAGCACGTACACTTGTAACTGATGAGACCCATGAACACAAAGACAGTGGAAAAACCCTACCTCCCTCACAAAAGCCTTTGCAATATTAATACCATGGAAGATATAAATCTTAATTAGTAGCAGGAAAAAGTGATGATGTCTCAAGGTTCTCAAAATGTCAGCTGGTGGCTGGGCAATCAATTCATTTGCAGCCACTAACCATTGCACTGTGATACTGAAACCAATACTGCTCATTAAAGGTGTAATGACAGTCAGCGAGATTGCTGCTAATTGATTCTTAATACTTCAATTACTTGTTTTTATGCCAGTCGAGTTTAATTGAAAGGGGTCAGAGAGTACTACAGGGCTTATAATTTTTAAAGGATTTGCATGTATTAGCTTTTATGTTTATCTTTCTCAAAATCCAAGTGTAAAAGAAACCCTATATTTATATATACTTTACTCACTCATTAAAGCTTTTGGGAGGTGAAGTTAATTTTTGATGACAAATAGACATAAATATTTCATCAACAAGAGGGGAATTTTATTACTTTTAGACTTTGGTTCCATATTCTATTTCTTTATCGTATGTTTGAAAATAACCCTAGGTTGTTTGCTATCATGAGAAGAAGTCTCGGTTGATCATGTGGCCCCCTTTCTCCAATATCTTGTTTTCCCCTTCCTTCACTGATATGTGTTTGGGAAAAAGTGGTTTACAGCTCCTCTGTTCTTCACCCCTGCAATGTGGTTTCTGCCTCTGTTGTTCGGCATCTTTGAAAGCCACCATTAACCTTCAGTAGTTAAGTCGAGGGGCTGTTTCCTGTTCCTCAGTCTCCTGGTAGCCTTTATCGCTACTGACCACTCTGGTTGTCTGTGGCTGGGATTCCCCACTCACCCCTCTGCCAGAAATAGTTTATGGAAGTGGGGTAAGAGCCTGAAAGACAGGCAAGGAATATGAGCGTTGGGTCTATTGTGCTTAAGAGGGTAAGGAAAGCCCTGAAGGAAAGCAGAAGAGGTGGCTTCTTCCCAGGAAAAGGCCAATGGCCAGTGAATTAGAACACCCTGGAAAAGGAAAGGCCATAGAAAATTCCAGTTCAATTCTGGGCCACTGTCAGTATTTAAGGGAGCAGAATGGGAGCAGGTCTCTGAGAGGGTAAGCAGATACAGGATTTCAGATGCAAAGCAGGCTGTGTTCAGAGGTAAAGAGATGTCTCTCAGCCTTGGAAATAGGATTGGCAGGAAGAAGAGAAAGCTGGCCCCCATCTGGGCCTTTCCCAGGTATCAGACCTGGGACAAGTCCCCATGTGGAGTTGATTGGAGAGCCTTCATGTAGGGTATCAACTTGAAAAAACTCCCTCTTTCTCCTTTACTATCACTACTTACCACACCCCCATCACTTCTGATATCAGATGTGTGGCTTTTCCACACCAAGCAAATCTGATCCTAATTGCCTGGAGTTAGAGCTGACCCAACAGGTTAAGGACTCAGGGCTCAGTTCTACAAGACTACCACACACATACACTTCAGACACCAGTTGTAAGTAGTAGGCCCCCAGGTTACCCATAGTCCATCTTGGCTCCAAATCTGAGGTTCCCATGACCTCCTCCTTGGATTAGGTCATTGGCTAGAACAGTTCATAGAACTCAGGGAAACACTTACACTTACTGATTTACTGTGTATAAAGGATACGATAAAGGATACAAGATGAACCGCCAAGTGAAGAGATACATAGGGTAAGGTCAGGAAGGATCCCAAGTGAAGTAGCTTCTGTGCCTCCCTATGGGATCAGGGTGCACCACCCTCCTGGCTTGTAGTGTGTTCACCAACCCAGAAGTAGGCTTCATCATACAGGCATTATCAATCATTAACTCAATCTCCAGCCCCTTTCCCTTTCCTGGGAGGATAGGGAGAGGGTCTGAAAGTTCCAAGCTTCCAATCATGGCTAGTCTTTCTGGCCTCTACCCCGAAGCTAACCAGGAGCCCACCAGGAGTTGCCTCATTAGAGGAAAGACACTTCTGTATTACCCAGGACATTTCAAGGCATTTAGTTCTGTGTCAGGAACCTAGGTCAAAGACCAAATATTAGAACAAAGAAAGCTTCTTGTGTTTTGAAGATTTAGGAAATTACAATGTTTTGAGATCTCTGTGGCAGGAACTAGGGACAGAAACCAATATATGATTTTCTTCTATTATTTTTTTCCTATAATTCCACAGATAGACTGTGAGGACAAGGCCACTGCTGCCCAGGGTCTTTTCCTCTTTTGACTTTTGGACATTTGAAAAACAGCCCTCCTTGCTAGCTTATAACTATAATTTGCAGATGGCGGCCATGATTACAAGACACTGGGGAAGGGCAGACATTCCCATGGCTCCTCCTGGTCTCCTTTCCCTATGTTCATTCCTTTTCCCTCTTTCCCTCTCTCATATTTCTGGCTTGATGATCTGGTCTCTCAAATAGTTTCAGCTGGAGAGACCACAAGCTGTAGGGATTGAGGGCTTTGGAGTTAGGCAGACCCATACTGGAAAAGCTGCCCTCTACTCAGCCTTTGTAGGTCACACAGTTTTCCCATCTGTAAATGGCCTTACTCAGTTGTGAGAATTATGTATAATAAGGCTTTAGAAGAGCCCAAAACAGTGGCAGTCACATTGCTGGTCATTGCTTATTTTAAACTCTTCCTTTCTTTCATCCCTATTCCACATTCTCCAGCCATGAACTCATTCCCAAGCTCTGGGTTCCACAATTCCAGTGGCCTGGGGACATCAAATAGATGGCTTTCTCTTTGTCAGATATTGTGCTAAACCCTGACTTATATCATATCAGCTGAAATATTCCCATTTCAAATGAAGAAAGAGAGACTTAGAGATTGTGTAACTTGCCCAAAGTCACACAGCTAAATTCAAACTCAGGTTTGTTTGACTTCAAGGAGCTCATACTTTTCATATCATTTTCACTCATTCATTATCATATTTGAACTCATCTTCCCCAACCAGACTTCCTCCTCTCCAGAGGAAGCATACAAATAAAGAATTCAAGTTCTCTTTGACTTTTCCTTTCTTATCACTTTTAGCACCACACCCTTCCCCCATTCAACCATTCATCATTTTGTCCAGTTCATTATATTTCTAATGGGTCCCTTCTCCTCCTCTCCTTCCACCATTGCTTTGACTCAGTGGTCAGCTCCCAGGGTTGGAATTCCCAGTCTATTTCCAAGAGGTACATTTTTTCCTGCTTGTTCCCTGCAAAGCATGGTACTGTGGTTCACAGCATAAATCCTGGAGATAGACTCCTGGCTGTGAATACTGCCTCTGCCCCATACTAGCTATGTGGCCACAGGCAAGTTTCTGTATCCGCTCTGTGCTCTGGCTTCCTAGAATCTACCTCAAACGGTTATCATCATGGTCAACTGAGTCAGTGTTTATAAAGCAATTAGAACTGTATCTGCCACATAACAAGCAGTATATAAAAATAAATAAATTGTAACCAGATGAATGGTCCTCAAATGCTGATTTTAGAATTCTCTTAAGAAACTTCTTAACCCTAAAGAATTCAAGGCCAGGGTTATCCCAAAATATTTACCCAGGCAGACTCTGCTGCTCCCCAGAGGAATCCTCTGCTGGCGGCTCTTATTGATCAAATGTCCCTTTTGCTTCCAGCTCTGAGCCTCACATAACTGATTTTCAACCTACACTTCCTTCTCCTGTGTTCTTACCCATTCATCTAGGTCCCCTTCAGGATTCTCCTTTTCCATGCAGTCTTCCCAATCCATAGTGCTGGGCCCTGCTGGGACGTAGAATGTATTGCACTCATTTTGTAATTCCTTATGACCTGCGGGGTGATATTTCTTATACTCCATTCTTGTGCATTTTGTTTAACTTGTCAAAGTACTTATGTTTTGTCTACACAATTTTACAGAGGTAGAGACCCTACCTTCTGCCTCTTGATGTTCTCCACTGTTTCTGGGGAAAATATCTTGCATGTGATTGATGTCCTGTAAATATTGATTGTATCATGAACCACTTTAAACAAAAAATGGGTAACATGAAATTTAAAAACAAAATTAAGTCTTACTTGGTTTCTTAGTGGGAGCTTTGTTACATTTTTTAAGATTTGGAAGTCTTTAATTAGCAATGCATTTATCCTATCTGGTACTTAGAAACAGAAGATATTAGCGCTATAGTACTTTATTGTTTTCTTGAAGTGTTACATGATGTGTAATAGAATATTGTTTGACTAAATTATTTACAGTTAGATATTTTTAAACATGAAGGGGACATTTGTAAAAAAATGGCCAAAAGTCAAGTGAGAAGAATATAAATTATTACCTAATTTAATTTTAAGATTACACAGAAAACCTCAAGAGACCTTAGCATCACTTAGTTCTCCTTGCCTTTGGAAAGAACTGGCAATTTCCAATCTATCTATTGAATCTGTAGTCTCTCTCTCTCTCTCTCAGTCTCTTTCTCTTTTTCTTTCAATAGTCAGTTCACTCTAGTAACCATTTTAATTTCCAGTGCCTTTCACTTGTAGGATTTTTTCTGTCATTTTCAGATGCCCCAAATTCTTTCTGTCAAAAGGTAGAGCAGGAAGAGAGAGGGGAAAAGGGAAAAATAAATACAGTTTATTCCAATGTCTGCTACAACTCTTGAATATAGCAGATAAGGACCATGTCATCTCTCTGGTTACTGAGGCCTGGCCAATCAGAAGGCTCCATTTCTCCATTCATAGTGATTGCTTCAGGGCTAAACATGTGACCCAAGCGAGCCCAGAGGCCTCCCTGGGACCTTGCTCTTGGAGCTTTTAGCCCACTGAGGGGAATATAGGTGGGGTACCCTTTTGTTGATGATGGCCACCTGGTTTTCATGTACGGAAATCCTGTTAGAAAAATAGAGAAAACCCTGATCAGATCTCTTGAGTGAGGTCTGAACTCTTTTTTTTTTTTTAAGATTTTATTTATTTATTTGAAAGACAGAGATCACAATTAGAGAGGCAAGCAGAGAGAAGAAGGGAAGCAGGCTTCCCGCTGAGCAGAGATCCTGATGTGGGGCTCGATCCCAGGACCCTGGGATCATGACCTGAGCTGAAGGCAGAGGCTTTAACCCACTGAGCTACCCAGGTGCCCCTGAACTCCTGTTATCCCTGGACATTTCTGGAATGTGAGCCAAGAAACTACTTTTTAAAAAAAGGTAGCTTGGGATGTCTGGGTGGCTCAGTTGCTGGAGCATCTGCCTTCAGCTCAGGTCATGATCCCAGCATCCTGGGATCGAGCTCCACTTGGGTCTCCCTGCTCAGTGTGGAATCTTCTCCCTCTCCCTCTCCCTCTTCCTCTGCCTCTCCTTCCTGGCTTTGCTGTCTTACTCTCTCTCTCTCTCAAACTAATAAATAAAGTCTTAAAAAAACAATAAAGGTAGCTTAATGTCTTCACTCTTCTCTCCTTACCTTTATCACTAAGATTTGTTTGCTGGTCACAAAATAATTCTGTAAAGTTTTTACTGTAATGCAACATAGCAAGAAATGCATCATCATCATCACTTGTGGTTCTAACCATGAGAAAAAGAGGGAAAAAAGCTGGTTGAAAGTATGTTTCTGTCACTTAGAAATAGTATCCTGACTAATAAACACCTCATTGCTATACAGGAGGACACTGGCAGTCAGAGAGGCACAGTGACTGTGGTAGCCTCTTAATTTGAATTCTTGCCGCTGGGTTGAGATTCCTCTGTCCCCCACTTCCAGCCTGCTCTTCCCCTTTTCTCTCTGATGCCAGAATGATCTTTCTAACCTGCCTACACGATTGTGTGATCACGCTGCTTATGGTAACCAGCGACTTCCCAGTTGCCTATGTTCGCAGCACGGTTCATAAGGCCCTATGGAACCCAGTCTATGTATGTCTCCGCACTCCTGACTCTGCTTCTCCTGGATATTTATACTCCAGTCGTGCTAAAGTACTTGTGGTTCCCAAGCATGTCGGGCCATTTTATGCTTCCTCCTTTTGCCACTGAGAATTCCTTTTGTCTTGAATGCTTTTTATGTTCTGTGCAAACTTGGAGCTTTTATTTGTCCTTCAAAATTAGCCCGATGAAAAAATCAACCCAGTCATCGTCCCTTTCCCTGAAGGGGCTCGGTACCTAATTTGAATTCAAGTGACTTCCCTGAAATTACTCGGCAGGTGGCCAGGAGTAGAACCCAGGTCTCCTGACTTCCAGCCCGATGCTTTCCTGGCCCACAAGACCCGGAGCTGGGAAAGCTGTGGGCCCTTGATTTTGCACCGTTTACCAAAACCCACCAGTCACCCTGGATCAGCACCGCAATCACTCCCCTCCCTGGCATCTGGGATGGGAGCAACAGACTTCATTTTACAGGATTTTTAATGTGCTCCCAATTATTGCTTTCTTTCAGGTTATGCTAATCGTATAAAATGCACAATGCTGCTCATTTTTCTCTAATCTGTTCATACATAGTGGTAGCTCCTGGCTCTAAGCATCTGGCCTGCTAACTGCATAGTAAATAATAGTAAACATGCTGTAAGTCTTAATGAACTACTTGAATGAAATTGTTTCTGTATAATCAAGACGCTATTGTGGTTATTAATAATATCAGCCATTGTGAACAGGTGCCCGGGCCCTGCTCTGGCCCAATTAAGTACGAATTGCTGAGGGAAGAGCCTGTGTTTTCGAAAGCTCCTGTGATGATTCCAACAGGCAGGCAGAGATGAGAAGCCGTGAGCAGGTACGCTCCTCCTGAAGGGGAAATCTGGCTAGGATTTACAAACTTTTTGAGCTACAGACAAAAATAAAGTTGTAAGGAAAAGATATGACCTATTTCAAGAGTTATGAAATGGGTTTACTTTTTAATTGTTAGGGCTAAAGGTTGTCTCCACCCCTAAACACCTTTCCTTCATTTTCATATTTCCCCCTCATTATCTCATTCAAGTATCCTCATAAACCGCTGCCTCATTGCCAGGACAACCTGGAGGGGTTCACCTGGTGAGGGCGACCTTTCCTGAAGACTTTGTTCTACTCGATCATACAAGGCGTTCTTGACTCTTCCCATTCTCGGTAGTGCGAAGAATAAAAAAAAGTCTCTGGAAAGGTCTCTTGGCTTCTTCTCCCTCTTCCCTTGGTCTCGCCAAGGTCTCAGTGACCTGTGTGTTCTTATTCAAATGTACTAACTGCACCATTTTGTTTCTACATCTAACTTCTCCTGAATCATAGATTTCTCCTTCTGGTTAAGATAACCCACATAAAAGGATATTTGAAATTAAAAAATAGCTGAAAGATCATCCTTGTTTGCTTCTGCTATGTGCCTGGTGAACATAGAACCAAGGATTCAGAGTGGATGGATGTCTTGGCAAGTGGCAACAGGGCTTTCCTTGTTTTGAGATCCACTTATGGAAAAACGGACTCCATAGAGCTGCTCTCGGGCTTATGAATGTTGCCCTATGTTTACCCTTTCTCCGGTTTAGAGTTCTTTATTTCCACTTGTCCAGTTTTCTCTCACAGAGGAGAAATCCATCCACATTCTCCTCCTGCTCTCCCCAGCCACAGACCTCAGAGCCCAGGCCACAGCAGTATCACAAAGGGACAACAAATGCGTGTGTCCCTCCAAAAGGCTTCTTTAAAACAGGCACAGCCCATGTTTCTGTGGGAAGAATAAAACAGAAATTCATTTAGAAGTGTTACTAAATTCATAGTAACTTACGAGGATGCGTTTCTCCAACATCAGATGGTGAAAGTACAGTGTCTCTTACGGTAGGAAGTAGAGTCAAAAATTGGTGAAAGCTTTTGGCTCTAACAAACAAGTCTCTATATCATTTTCATTATTGTGCATCCAGGAGCTGGCAGATGGTGTTCTCACTCTCACTTTCCCTGCTGTCTGTGTCCACTTTACAGTCATTGAATTGGTGAGTTTAGAGCAAAGTTCCTAAATCTGAGGGGTGCAACACCCTCCCCTCAAAGACAAGGACTTATTGATGCCGTGATTCTCAGCCCTGTGTCGGTGATCTCCCAGGGAGAGCAGGTGGAATCTGGGGTGGGGGATGTGCATGGGCCAGAGGTGGAGGCAGAGATGACCTGAAAAGAGCCACAGTGGTTTCTGATATTCTCACTCCTGCTCAAATGGTTGAGGAATGTGATTTGAGAGTTGGAGGGTAGTCACTATTTGATGGCAGGATCAAAGAGGGTAAAAGAGTTAGCTGCTGTTTCATTCTGGCTCTTCTTTTTGCTTAGCCTACTATTCATTCACCGAGATTTTGTTGAGAGCCTCTTGGGTGC
>PISX010015712.1:0-48815 GCA_004024625.1 Mellivora capensis
TTTCCAGATAAGTTTATATGAAGGAGCAAATGAAATACTAAAAGGGTGGCAAAGACCCTAGGGAAATGCCCTTTAAAGAAAAAATTGAATTAACTGCAAGACTAAAGAATCATGGGGAGAAAGCCATGAATTCCGCGCATTGCTTTCTCCTCCTCTGGAGTTCTGCTGCTCTCCTTGTTAAGTGAACTTGGTCTTGGCTTGATTTCTTTTGATCTTCTGGGGGAGGGGCCTGTTGTAGTGATTCTCAAGTATCTTTGCCCGAGGCAGAGCTGCACCGCCCTTACCAGGGGCCGGGCTGAGTAATCTGCTCGGTTTTGCTTTCGGGAGCTTTTGTTCCCTGAGCGCTTTCCGTAGAGTCCGGAGGACGGGAATAAAGATGGCGGCCTCCTAGTCTCCGGCCCGGAAGAGCTGAGATTCGGGGCTCCACTCCTCAGAGAAAAGTCCCAGCTACTCCATATCCCTCGCCTCTGGTCGCGCTCCGAGCTCACCCAGCCTGCGACCGGTTCAAGGTAACCCCGAGCTGAGAGCTCACTCCTCAGCTCTGTCTCTGTGGCCGGCTTCCCGCTCCGATACCTGCTAGCTCTGCAACACTCAGACACCCTTCTGTGACCCTGCGGGACCTGGGGCCACGCTGACCCCACGTGGGCTTCACCCCGGTTTAGCCTCTGGAGCGATGTCCCTCCGTGGAGCAGACTTTTAAAAGTCCCGATTTAGTGCTCCGTTACTCCGCCGCTTGCCGGGAGCCGGCCCCTCCCCCGTGGTCTATCCTCCCGTCGCTTTCGATTCACTTCTCCGCCGGTCCTACCTTTCAGAAAGTGGTCGATTTCCTATTTCCAGAATTGCTGTTCTTCCTCTTTTCGATCTCCCGTTGGATTTGTAGGTGTTCGCAATGTTTTGATAAGCTATCTAGCTGATCTGCTGCTACCTGATGTCGTCTCAGCTGCTACTTCTCCGCCATCTTGCTTCCACCCCCCCATCATACCTGTCTTATCTGAAATTAAGACAGTTTTATAGTATTACATATATATATATACATATATATATAGTGATATACTTTTTTCTATTTTATCTTACCATACTTTCTGAGCTAGGACTTCTATTTGATTTTGAATTGGAAAAGTGATAGCATATCTGATATTAAAATACACACTTAATATTTACCATTGAGTAGACTGTTGCTCTGTGTTTTCAGTGGTTACTCTATATCAGGTTTTAAGAAAGTTACCATCTGTTCCCAATTTGCTAATAATTTTTTCTTGAAAAGATTTTTAATTTTGTGATTTTTTTTCAGCATTTCTTGAGATGATCTTAATAGTTCTACTTCATGAATCTGTTAATGTACTGAATTACATTAATAGGTTGAAATAGATTTTTCTAATGTGAAACTGTTATATTCCTGAGATAAACTCAATTTGATCATTTTTTGTGCCCTGGTAGATTTGGTTTGCTAATATTTTGAGACATATATGTCTCAAAATATATGTATATATGAGTAAAATTGCTTCCATTTCCTTTTTTTTTAAGATTTTATTTATTTGGCAGACAGATTGCAAGGAGGCAGAGAGGCAGGCAGAGTGAGAGGGGGAAGCAGGCTCTCTGCTGAGCAGAGAGCCCAATGTGGGGCTCGATCCCAGGACCCTGGGATCATGACCTGAGCCGAAGGCAGAGGCTTTAACCCACTGAGCCACTCAGGCGCCGCCCATTTCCTTTTTTAGAATATATTTGTTTTATCAATTTCTTCTTGAGTCGGTTTATATAACTATTTGCTAGAAATTTGTCCATTTTTTTGTTTTAAAATTTGTTAACAGGAATGCCTGGGTTCTGGCACTTGAAAAGGAATTCTTATGTGATTTCTCTTCTAGGGCATATTGAGAAACAGAGTAGGCTCTGTTGTCTCTATCTCTACTTTGTTGAGATTTTAAGATGAAGGCAGGCTTTATTTTGTCAAATGCTTCTTCTGCATCTGTTGAGAGGATCATATGGTTCTTACCCTTTTTTTTTTTTATTAATGTGGTATATTGTGTTGATATGCAATACTGAACCAGCCCTGCAGCCCAGGAATAGATTCTACTTGTTTGGGGTGAATAATTCTTTAATGTAGCATTGAATTTGATTTGCTAGTATCGAGAATTTTTGCATCCTTGTTCATTAGGAATAGTGGACTAGAATTCTCCTTTTTAGTGGGGTCTTGATCTGGTTTTGGATTCAAGGTAATGTTGGTCTTGTAGAATGAGTCTGGAAGTTTTCCTTCTTGTTTTTGTTTTGTTTTTTTTTTTTTTAAACAGTGTGGGAAGAATAGGTATTAACTCTTCTTTAGATGTCTGGTAGAATTCCCCTGGGAAGCCATCTGGCCTTCCCTGTTTGATTTTTTTTCTTTTTTTTTTTTTTTTTCTTAAGATTTTATTTATTTGACACAGAAAGACAGCAAGAGAGGGAATACAAGTGGGGGAGTGGGAGAGGGAGAAGCAGGCTTCCCTCCGAGCAGGGAGCCTGATGTGGGGCTTGATCCCAGGACTCTGGGATCATGGCCTGAGCCAAAGGCAGTTGCTTAACCGACTGAGCCACCCAGGTGCCCCTGTTGATTTTTTTTTTAAGATTTTATTTATGTATTTGACAGAGAGAGATCACAAGTAGGCAGAGAGGCAGGCAGAATGAGAGGGGGGAAGCAGGCTCGCCACTGAGCAGAGAGCCCGATATGGGGCTCGATCCCAGGACCCTGGGATCATGACCCGAGCTGAAGGCAGAGGCTTTAATCCACTGGGCCACCCAGACACCCCTGTTGGAGGTTTTTGATTCAATTTCTTTGCTGGTTATGGGTCTATTCAAATTTTCTATTTCTTCCTATTTCAGCTTTGGTAGTTTGTATGTTTCTAGAACTTGTCCATTTCTTCCAAAATACTGTTTGTTGGCATATAATTTTTCACAATACTCTCTTATAATTGTTCATATTTCTGTGGTATTGGTTGTGATCTCTCCTCTTTCATTCATGATTTTATTTATTTGGGTCCTTTCTCTTTTCTTTTTTGATTAATCTGGCTAGGGGTATATCAATTTTAGTAATTCTTTCAAAGAGCCAGCTCTTAGTTTCATTGATCTGTTCTGCTGGGTTTTGGTTTTGTTTTGTTGTTGGTTTTTTTTTTTTCTGTTTCTGTATTGGTTTTTTTCTGCTCTAATCTTTATTTCCCTTCTTTTGCTGTATTTAGGCTTTGCTTTCTTTTTCTAGTTCTTTTAGGTGTATTTGAGGCTTTTCTTGCTTCTTTGAGGTAGACCTATATTGCAATTTATGTCCCTTTTAGGACTGCCTTTGCTGCATTCCAAAGGTTTTGGACTATCTTATTTTCATTTGCATTTGATTCTATGTATTTTTTTTATTTATTTAATTTCTTGGTTAACCCATTAATTCTTAAACCTCTGTATATCTGTGGTCTTCCCAATTTTTTTCTTGTGGTTGACCTCAAGTTTCATAGTATCGAGGTCTGAAATATGTATGGTATGACTTGTCTTTTAGTACTTGCTGAGGGCTGATTTTTGACCCACAAATTGATCTGTTCTGGAGAATGTCCCATAAGCACTTGAGAAGAATATATATTCTGCTACTTTAGAATGAAATGTTCTTAGTATACCTGTTAAATCCATCTGGTCTAGTGGCATTCAAAGCTATCATTTCCTTGTTTATTCTCTGCTTTGATGATCTCTCCATTGATGTAAATAGGGTGTTAAAGTTCCCTACTATTATTGTATTTTCAACACTGGGTTCCTTTAGTGTGTTATTTTAAAAATTTTATTTATTTATTTATTTGACAGAGAGAGAGAGAGAGATCACAAGTAGGCAGAGAAGCAGGCTCTCTGCTGAGCAGAGAGCCCAATGCGGGGCTTGATCCCAGGACCCTGAGATCATGACCTGAGCCAAAGGCAGAGGTTTAACCCACTGAGCCACCCAGGCACCCCTCCTTTAGTGTGCTATTAATTATCTTTTGGGTGCTTCCAAGTTGGGAGCATAAATATTAATTGTTAGATCTTCTTGATGGATGGACTCCTTAATCATGCTGTAATGCCCTTCTTCATCTCATCATAGTCTATGGTCCGAAATCTAGTTTGTCTGATAGGAGTATGGCTATCTGGCTATCTTTTGACATCCATTAGAATGACAGGTTCTCCATCCCCTCACTTTCAATCTGCAGGTGTCTTTAGTTCTAAAATGAGTCTCTTGTAGGGTCTTTTTTTTTTTTAAATCAATTCTGATAGCCTATGAATTTTGATTGGAGCATTTAGTCCATTTACATTCAGAGTGATTGATAGATATGAATTTAGTACTATTGTGTTCCCTGCAAAGTTGATGTTCTTGTGATGTTCCTTCTTCCTTTCTAGTCTTGGTTGCTTTTGGTCTTATTTTCCCCCAAAGAGTCAACTTCATTATATCTTGCAGGGCTGGTTTAAGTCATGAATTTCTTCAGTTTCTGTTTGTCTGGGAAACTCTTTTTCTCTCCTTTTCTGAATAACAGCCTTGCTGGATAAAGTATTCTTGATTGCATATTTTTACTATTCAACACATTGAATGTATCATTCTACTCTCCTCTGGCCTGCCAAGCTTCTGTGGACAGATCAAAGCTGACATGTTTTAAATGTTTTTCTTCTTATAAATTCATATTTTATACATAAAATGGGTGATGTGGAAAGGAATGGAAATATTCTAGACAAACATGAGCTAACACTTTCTATTTGTTATCAGGTACTATTTGCACTGTTGACTCTGTTAGTCTTTGTTCTCTTACCTGACGTGTCCACCGTTTCCAGGCATTGTATCCTCAGTTTATCAGTATCCAGTTAACATGATTTCCACTCATGTCATGTTGGTTGGTTCTTGAAGAAAACACTCTTACATAATTATGCATGTGAAGCTAACTAGCTAAGAAGTTTTGCCAAGATCTTTTGCAGGGGAAAAAAAAAAAAGTTCCATGTTGAATTTTTTTCTGACCATACTCTCAAGTCAAGGAAATTTTAAAAAAAGGTCATTATTTAAAACTCCATGTCTTAATTTTTCTGACAGTAATAAAAAGCATGGAGCTGATTTTCAGGCATCTGAGATCTATTTATGACAAATTCATTCATTTCTTGTAAAAGCCTGGGGAATTGTTTTATTTGGACATAATATTATCTGAAGGTGTTAGAATAATTCTGCAAGTTTATACATGCTCAATATAAATGAAGGAATATCCACATGAAAAAGAATGCTTATCTCTAATAGAAAACAAAACAATACATGCTCAAACAGCAGGAGTCTGAATATAAACCAGAAATTTGCCTTCTCACAGAGTTGGAGGTAAGTCAGAGAAATTTTCAAATATGCTACAGACTTCATGGTGCCTCTTAGCAGAGAGTGCATTAACCTTTACATTTCCTCTGAAACTGGAGCAATTTTATTCACAAGATAATTTTTTTAAAGATTTTATTTATTTATTTGACAGATAGAGATCACAAGTAGGCAGAGAGGCAGGCAGAGAGAGAAGGAAGCAGGCTCCCTGCTGAGCAGAGAGCCCAATGCGGGCCTCCATCCCAGGACCCTGGGATCATGACCTGAGCCGAAGGCAGAGGCTAAACCAGCCACCCAGGCACCCCATCACAAGATAATTTTTTGAAAGGGCTTACAAATTCCATAGTACCTTTTCCTTTCTATTTATTTTCCAGTGGCAGAATCAGACTCTATTTTTGCTGTAGGACTTACTTAGGAGTTTAAAAATTTTTTTTCAGAAGCCAACCAAGTATCAAAGCCTGACACTATCATAAATTACTTTAAAAACAAGTAGTTAGATGTGATCCCACTAAAATACAGAGTATAGATTATAAGGAGCTAGAGAGGATACATAGTGTAACTGCTCCAACAAGTATACAAACAGCCTCAATGATCCCACACAGAGAAGGACTTATATACTCTGTTTATCACATGCAATGTTAGGGAGTTCACTACCTAAAAAAGGAAGTTTGTACATTTTAACAATTCTATCAGACAAATCTCTGTGTTGAATAAAATCTGCCTTCTCACAGTTCTCTTTTATTGGTATGTCTTAATCTTTCCTAGATTATACAGAGATTTTTCTTAGAATATACAAAGACACATTTATTTGATGTTCTTTGCCAGTCTTCATTCCACACATGATATATTCACATTCCTTCAACTGTTCCTTATGGAATCTGGTTTCTAGATCCTGTTTCAGAGATAGTAACAGGGCTGGGAACCATGTCAATTGGAAATTGGATACTAATAAATTGAAGATGAAATGTCTAGAAATAGCAGTTACTTAAGGGAAAAGAACTAAGATTGACAGTCATGACTGCAACTAGTACCTGACAAGAGGTTTAAAGTGCTCGCTCACATTAATTTAGAATATGTCCACCCCACTCATGTGACCCAGTGTTAATCTGGTGTTGGGTCACCAGAACTCCCTAACATTGCATGTGATAAGCAGAGTATATAAGTCCTTCTCTGTGTGGGATCATTGAGGCTGTTTGTATACTTGTTGGAGCAGTTACACTATGTATCCTCTCTAGCTCCTTATAATCTATACTCTGTATTTTTGTGGGAACACATCTAACTACTTGTTTTTAAAGAGACCATGAATCCATGGTCTCTATCTAAGGCAGAATAGTTCCGTTAGGCATTGGACTCAAAATTAGAATGCCTTTTCTTAAGTTTATGATCTAGATGAATTCTAATACAAATTGTACATTTTTGCAAACATCACTATTCCAAAGCTCTTAAAAACTACCAGCACTTTCATTCTCTCCCACTCTCTCACTCACATACACACTTATAGACTCACACACACAAACTCATCCCCTTTATTATTTTGCATATATAGAATTTGCTTTATTAATTCCATATGAAGTTGGAAGTTGGCCGAAAATACATTTCCAGGCACTTGGATATAAAACATAAATGTATACATATGCACATAAATTTAAAACCCACCCACTGACCACTGACATCTGAAATTAGTACTGGAGACAAATTATTAGCATGAGAAAGAGTGGCCGCATCTGATGTTGGCCCTGAGCTGATGATTTTAATTGCTTTCCCTAATACCAGTGCATTCCCTAACTACTCTGTACAATAGATGACACAAAGTTAAACTTGCTGAAAAATAGTAAGATAACTCTGGTACTGGATGGACACTGAATATTTTGAAAGAATAAAGAAACTCAGCACAGCCAAACCCAAACTGGACTGTCAATGTCTAGTAAATGGTGTTATTTAATTTTTTTAAAAAAGTATTTCAGCAGTGTTCATTTGTTCTAATGTCTGACCACTATGTTCGGGCAGTGGGCAATACATGTATTGATATGAATCATCCTGGGAAACTGTGGTCAATTTTGGAATGAAAAATGAAGATTAAGGAGATGGACTGTCAGAGAAGAAAGGCAAACAATCCACCACTGAGACACCTAGTAATCATTTTAACCTATTCTATGATCAAGGTGTGTGGCATACTCTTGTGAGTAATGACAGGTAAACAGGGAGCATAAAGGTTCTCTGATGAGGATTCTGGGTCTGTGCAGTGGCTGCAGACTATTGTTTGTGTTATATTACACCTTTTATCCCAAATGATCAGAAAACATGAACAATTTTAGTAGACCTCCACTGTGTTGTAGACTTATTACATATTTGAGATACAGTGATAAAATGGGATGCAGGGCTGTTCTCTCTTGGTTCAGCAATCTCATTTGATCATCAGCAAAAAACAAAAATAAAAAAACAAAAGATGGATGTGCTGGATGAGGGAACCAGATTAGAGGGGTACATGGGGCCTGACTCAGACCACAAATGAGAAAATAGCCAAAGAACCCTGAAAAATAGCAGGAATAAGCACATGTCAAGCTACTATTTCTGGGAGTAACAGTGGAGAGTTCTTCCTCTAGGATATATAAGATATAGTAAAATATACTAAATGATGGGAAGAATCAGTACCAATGCCCCTGGCTTAGGGGGGATAAAAAATTACAAAAATCATAGTAATAAAGAGCTATGGAAATTTAAAAATGCAAACTGAATTAAAATTCCAATGTGGGGAAAGTCCCCGAGGAAAGCTAATATTGCCAGCTATGTGCTTCTTTGGGAGTATTTTCTAAAGCTGGGAATTATCTCAGGATCATTCTTACCATAGGGAGAGGAGTCTACTAGGAGTACGAGAAATGAGCAGAGGTTTCAATAACCATATGGACTGGTATGTCAGATTGGAAGAGTAATCCAAACATAGCAAATTTCCCCTCTAAGACATCTGCTAAGAGCTGTGGCAAAACTAGAGATTAAGTAGTTGGTGCCAAAAAAGGAATTTCCTGCAGTCTTACAGAGTTTAACTATCAAGTCATAGTATAGAAAGGGGCCTACAACAAATATATAGTAAGAATTTTCCTTAAGAAATTTCCCTTATTTTAATTTCAGTATAGTTAACACCTAGTGTTTGTTTCAGGTATATAATACAGTAATTGTACAATACTATATAACACTCAGTGACCATGGTAAGTGTACTCTTGATCCACCCTTCTCCCACCTCCCCTCTGGTAACCATCCGTTTGTTTCCTATAGTAATAAGTGTGTTTTTTAGTTTGTCTCTTTTTCCTTTGTTCATTTTTGTTGTTTTTTAAATTCCACATATGAGTGAAATCATATGGTATTTCTCTTTGACTGACTGTCTTATTTCACTTAGATTTATATTCTCTAGCTCCATCCATTTTGTTGTAAATGTCAAGATTTCATTCCTTTTTATGGCTGAGTAATATCCCATTACACACACACACATACACCACATCTTCTTATCCAGGCATTTATCAATGGACACTTGGGCTGCTTCCATAATTTAGCTATTGTAAATAATTCTGCAATAAACAGGGGTCCATATATTTTTTCAAATTAGTGTTTTCATATCCTTTGGGTAAATACCTGGTAGTGGAATTACTGGGTCAAAGTGTAATGCTGCTTACAGTTTTTGGAGGAACCTCCATATTGTTTGCCACAGTAGCTGTACCAATTTCTGTTCCCACTAGTAGTGCACAAGGGTTCTTTTTTCTGTGCATCCTTGCCAACCGTTGCCATTTCCTTGTTGGTTATTGTAACCATTCTGACAGTGTAAGTTGATATCTTATTGTGGTTTTGATTTGCATTTTTCTAATGATGAGTGATGTTGAGCATCTTTGCATTTGTCAGCCATCTGTATATCTTCTGTGGAGAAATGTCTATTCATGTTTTCTGTCCCCTTTTTAATTGGATTTTTGTTTTCAGGGTGTTTAGTTTTATCAGTTCTTGATATATTTTGGATACTAACCCTTTATCAGATAAGTCATTTGCAAATAGCTTCTCCCATTCAATAGGTTATCTTTTAGTTTGTTAACAGTTTCCTTTACTGTGCAGAAGCTTTTTATTTCAATGTAGTCCCAGTAGTTTACTTTTGCTTTTGTTTCCCTTCCCTCAGGAGACATATCCAGAAAAACATTGCTATGGCCTATGTGAGAAATTACTGCCTTTGCTCTTTTCTAGCATTTTAATGGTTTGATCTCACATTTAGGTCTTAAGTCCATTTTGAATTTTTTGTGTATGGTATAGGATAGTGGTCCAATTTTGTTCTTTTGGATAGAGCTGTTCATTTTCCTCAGCACCATTTGTTGAAGAGACTTTTTCTCATTCCCAGTACTATGTTAAATAGAAGTGAGTGGAAATCCTTGTCTTGTTGCTGATCACAGGGGGAAAGCTCTTAGTGTTTTACCATTGAGTATGATGTTACCTTTGGGTTTTTCATATAAGGTCTTTATTATGTTGATGTATGTTCTCTCTAAATCCACTTTGTTATGGTTTCTATCATGAATGGATGTTCTAATTTGTCAAATGCGTTTTTAATCTCTCTTAAAATGATAATGTGGTTTTTAACCTTTGTACTATTTTTGTGATAGGCCTGTATTGATATAAACTTCACCCTTTAGGACAGCTTTTGCTGAATCCAAAGACTTTTTGGACCATTGTGTCTTCATTTTATTTGTCTCCATATATATATGTCTTCTCCCTCATTCTCTGCTAGCTTTATTTAGTGATGTACCTGGATTTATTTTTCTTCATTTTTTGTGTATCTATTTTTCTTTTATGGTTACCATTAGGTTTTATGTAACATCTTATTAAGTCTGTATTAAGTTGATGGTCGCTTAAGATTGAACTCATTCTTTTACTTCTTTCCCACATTCTAGGTATATGGTGTCATACTTTACATCTTTTCGTTTTGTGGCTCCCTGAACTGACTTTTAAAAATAGACTTAATTTTACTGTTTTTCTGCTTCCTGATCTTCTTACTCCTACTTTTATGGTCTTTCCTTTCTACTCAGAGAGTCCCATTTAACAATTCTGGTAGAGCTGATTTAGTGGCGATGAATTCCTTTGACTTTTGTTTGGGAAACTCTCTCTCTCTCTTTCTATTCTGAATCATAGCTTTGCTGGAGTATTCTCGGTTGCAGGTTTTCTTTCAGAATTTTGGATTTATCATGTCAGTCCCTTCTGCCTTGCAGAGTTTCTGCTGAAAAATCACTGTGTGTCTTATGGGCTTTCCCGTGTATGTAATTTTTTAAATGTTCTCTTGTCGCTTTTAAGAACTTGTTGCTGTTTTAATTACTCTGTGTCTTGGTGTGGAACTCCGTGGGCTGATTTTGTTGAGGGCTCTCTGTGCCTCCTGGAACTGGATTTCTGTTTCTCTAGATTCAAAATTTTAGTTGTTATTTCTTCAGATAAATTTTCTGCCCCCTTTTCTCTCGCTTCTCATTGTGGGATCTCTATAATGTGAATATTATTAAGCTTGATGGTGTCACTGAGTTCCCATATTTTTTCTGTCTCCTGTTCAGCTTGATTTCTTTTCTTTACTCTGTTCTCTAGATCATTTAGCCATTCTTCTGCTTCTTCTAATTTCAGTTTTTGAGTTCATCTCTGATTTGTTCTTTATTGTTTTCTCTTTGCTTAGGGTCTTACAGACATTCTGACCATTACTTTAAATTCTCTATCAGGTATATTACTTATCTCTTTCATTTAGCTTTATTGCTATGGTTCATTTCACACATATTTCTGTCTTCTTATTTTGTCTAATTATCTGTGTTTGTTTTTAAGAAAGTCGGCTACATCTCCTGCTCTTGAAAGTAGTAGTATGAAGAAGAGGTCATTTAGTGCCCTGCAGTACCATGTACCCTGTTCACCAGAACCTGGCACATGAGAGGTGTCTCCTCTGTCCCAGTGTTGTGACTGATCTGCCTTTATCTTCAGTCTGCGATGGTTCAGTCTGCCTGTTTTGGGCATCATTTGGTCCCTGTGTTGTTAGTGGGCTATTCTGGAGCCATACTAGGCTTGAGTCAGAACACATGTTTGCTGGAGATATGGTAGCACCCAACTGCAGAGCACTTTCCCTGTGTTGTCCCCTAAGAAGCTTCCATTGGTTGGTGAGACCTGCAGTCTGACCAGATGTCTGCCCCCACCCCCTGCTGGGGCCACAGTCAAATTAGTGTGTGTGGTTGTCTCCCCTACTCCCCAGGAAAGGAGTCACTTTGGAGTGGTGCTGGCTTCTGTCAGTGCTGCTTGCATACTGCCAGGTTTGTAGCACTGCTTTGGATGGGTTCTGGCCAAGTGAGTATGAGAGTCTAGCAAGTCCACAAGAGGACAAAGGGACAGGTCCTGTGGTGTTAGCAAGGTTTGTGCATGTCTGCTATGGGAGGGGATTTGAAGTTGCTTTAGCAAACTCCTCTGGTAAGATGGAGAGGGCAAGTCTGCAGGAGAGTTGTGGAGCAGGGCATACACTGCCATCAAGGTCTGCTTGGGAGGGGACCTGCAGCTGCCCAGACATTCTGCTGAGGCCAGCTGCATTGGAGGGAGTGGATCTGCAGACATGCATAAGGGCAGGCCACTCTGTTAGTAAGGTAGGTGGAGAATGTTGTCACTGTGCTAGTTCCCGCAGGTGTCAGTGTATCTAGGCTGGGGGATGGAAACAGCACCCACTAGATCTTTTGTTCTTGGAGAAGTCTCCCAAAGATCCCTGCCTGTCCAGCACAGACTACTCTGAGTTTAGTAAACAAATGCCCTTCTCATACACCCCATGTGTTTTTCAGACTCCTGCTTCTATGCTATATCTCAGTGGGGCTGTTTGTTTTGCTGTCTCTTTAAGGGTGGGGACTCATTTTCCTTGAGTCCTCCCAGGTTTCTGAGAGCCGAGCCCACTGATTTTTGAAGTTCCAGGTATTAAGCCCTACTGATTATAAAAATGTAAGAAATTATGCCCCTCTGGTTTTCAAAGCCAAATGTTAGGGGATTTGTTCTCCCTATGCAGTTTCCCGGTATATGGGGTGTCTGGTGTGAGGGTCTGTTTCTCTCCACTCTCCAAGCCTGCAGCATCCTCCCCTCCCACAGACAGCTCCATGGGTCTGTTTAGCTCTCCACCATATCTCCACTCTTCCTACCTTCTTTGATGTGGCCTCTTCTCTACATTTACCTGTGGACAGCCTGTTCTGCCAGTCTTTGAGTCTTTTTCTGGGTTATTTGCACTGATGTTGGTGTTATCGAGTTGTATTTGTGGGATGAAGTAAGCTTAGGATCCTCCTACTCCACCACCTTCTGCAGAAGTCTGACATTTCCCCCATTTTAAACCTTACAGGATGAAAGGATAGACTTCCATTTACAACCTCTGAAAAGCAGACCTTTCAGATTAGAGAAAATAGAGACCTAGTAAATTCTTAACTAAAAACCCAAAGGACAATGCTCAAGGAGGAGTAAGACTTGAAAAACAGAGTACAAATCTCCTGTGGTCCCATAGTGAACTCCATAGGGCTACAGAGATAAAGTCCCATTAAAGGACTGGAAAAAAACATAGGATAGGCTGTAGAGTGAGGTAGACTGAGTATAGTGAAATCTGCAGTCTTACTTTACCTCTACCCCAGCTTATTAATTATCAGGTTCAGGTGATCAGCCTCTCACCCTATCTGTCTGACAAAAGAGTCAGCCCTCTCAGGAGGAAATAATATCTACTTCTATTTGCATGAATCATTCATACAATAAAGAATTATGAGACAAGCAAAGGTTAGGAAAATGTGACCAATAATCAAGAGGAAGCAAAAAATAGGAGTAGATCCCCAGTGATCTAGATGTTGGCGTTATAAGACTAGGATATTAAAATAGCTATTTAAACAAATGCTAATGAAAAGAGAAAAAGATGGGCAACATGGGTAAAAGAGTGGACAATGTCAATAGAAAATAGAAGCTGTTAAAAACAACAAAAAGGACACTGGGAATTAACAGTCACTGAGCCCTATATTATCAGTGGCTCAGGTCTCTGGGTTCACAGCCATTGCCTTGGATTGACATGCCTTGTTCTCCTCCCACTTCTACTTCCTGAACTCAAGTATAATGGGTGCCTTGCATTCACCAGAATCTAGATAATAATATATTTTACACAGTATAGCTTACTCTTCCTTAGCTTATTCTAGGCTACCTCATCATAGAGAATTATCTACCTGAGTTTACCTCCTAGCCTCTTCTAAAAGCAGTCAGAGCTTTGAAGTCAGGACTGCCACATTGCAGTCCTGGAAGGACCTTTAAAATTGTCATGTTTTTGAAAGGTGCTCTCTCGAGTTCTGCAGTGCACAGCATAAGTGAACACATGTAGTCACTCCATATCTTGTTTCTTTTCATGATAAAGAGGGTTTATATTTACAGGTGTGGCTGCTTCACCCTTTGGACAATCTCTCCAATGAAAAGATAACTATCCACAAGAGTGTTTCATGCCTCTTATATCTTTACTCATGCCTCCATCCATAACTTTATTAGAAAGCACCATAATAACCTCAACATTTATCTAAGAGAAAAATAAAGTAACAAGGAAGTGCTCATTAAATAAAATGTATTAATTATAGATGGATTGAAGAGATGGAATCTATAGTCCAACAATTTCTTAATGAAATGATGCTCAGTGCTCAGATACAAATGATTTGAAAACTAGAATTTCTCTTTAAAATAGGGACATGTCCAAACAAAAACACTCATACCACCTGTCATGACAGATACAAAGTAGAACAAATTATAAATAGTTTGCATTTCCTCATATAAGAGAGTTATACAATCTAACATTACTCATATTTACTGACGAGAATTTTAGACTAACAAAAATTGTGACGTTATGGAAGGAATTTGGTTTTTTTTTCTTTTTGTAGAGTATTATTAAATTTGCATAGTCAAAACCATTTTTTTCAAAATGACATAACCAGCTTCTAAGGAATTTGGTTTGCATCATGTATCCCTTATAGCAAGTAAAATGTAAACTACTCATACTCATTTTACTCCACTCAGGTGAGCAGTTAGCTTGATCACACTAATAAGAAGATAAAGAACTTCTAAGAGAGATAATCATCAGCATTCATAATCTTAATCCAGAATTTTAGGAATTAGGCTTCCTAAAATGGAGCAACTACAAAATAAGACCATTATTATGAAACAGAACTTCTCATCTCGGAAAATTTCCAGGTCCTCAACTGACTTTAACAGATGATAAGTAATTTTTTTTCTGTATTAAGGAAGGAAAGAGCTAAGGTTTTGTTTTGTTTTTTGAAGCAAAACAGTTTCTGGGTATAAATTTCTGTTATTTCACACTGTGACCATGAATGAATACTGGTGCCCTAGGCACATCCCAGACCAATTAAATCAGAATCTCTGGAGATGGATCCCAAACATCAGTATTTACAGCTCCTCCAGAGATTCCAATGTGCAGCCGAAGTACCAAAGGTGAGGTACATCACTCTAGAAGCTGCTAGGACTTGTAGTTATACAGCAGTACAGAACTGTGGACTCAGAATGGAAAGATACCTTAAAAAACCCTTTTGTTTAATTCTCTGACTTCCAGGCAGTAACATATTCATAATATTATGAAGAGCAGATTAATTAGATGGAATGCAATGCTATAAATAAAGGAGATGGTGTTTGTTTTACACTGCGATGAAATTAACACTTGCTTAGTGTAGTGATAGTTTAATAGTGTGTGGCAGTTGTCCATTTGTTTTGGATAGCAAATGCAAACTTAACTGAAACTACAGTGTAAATGTAAGAAATCTACAAGTAATTGCACAAACTAGAGTTTAGCCAGTATGCTGTGAACACTTCCTTGAGCAAAATGCCAGGGTATTTGGGGAGACCATAAAGTGGTATTGTATCCAAGGCACTAAGTATTTGTCTGTTCATCTGTAAATACATATATGTTAAAAAAAATATATCTGTTAAAAGAGGAAATTGGATTGAATTGGCTATCAAGGTAATCTCAAGAGATAAATTCTAAAAAGAATTAAAAAGTAGTAAGTATCTAGGGAAATCCCAGCTTGTTTCCTTTGGGGACATGAAGAGTATGCTAATAATCTGAAGACATGCTTAGAAGTTCCAGATCCTTCTTGTCAACTGGCAGAAAGACTATAACTAACTATACCATAGCTGTAGCAGCATCTTTTATTTTTGCAGTGCACATGAAGTAGAAGGACTTACTTATTATGGCTTAAAATACATTAATGTTAAATGAGATGTATACCTACAAATTTTAACAGCATTAGAGTATTAGCTCATTAAAATTAATAGGATAATAGGAAAACATTTTCATGTTTCTAGATTTATAATTTGGCACTAAAAACTTTCAAATGCCTGAACAGATAAAACTTCAAATTTTTACCTTAGCAGTATTAGGCTTGTGTTAGAGTTAACCAAAACAGCCTGAGATACTTAAAACAGAAAAACATCACAATTGTAGCAGTATTGAAATAGCTGAAATATTTTATAGCTACACTAGATATAATGCAAGGTTATATACATAGATGTTATAGTAGAATCTGATAATATAATCTAAAACCATTTAATTTCTATCCCATTATTTTTTTCATTATTACACTTAAATATCCTTTTTCTTAAAATTGAAAAGAGCGAATACAGTAATACTGACACAGAGACTGCTTTTTCTTTCATTGCTTTTTCTGAGCTGGGAAAATGAAAGACTATAAGGTTAATTTCTCAAAACATACCAAACAGAATTTAAAAGGACTGATTACATGTTTCTAGAAACTCAGTTTCTAGTCATTTATATTTTATTCTACATTGCTTATGTGGTATGTCCTAAGAGTTCACACAGAACAGAAAATAATAAGGTTACTAGTTCATTATTCTTAATTTAAATTGCACTTACTTAACATACAGTGCAATGTTGGTTTTAGGAATAGATTTCAGTGATTCCTCACTGACATACAATATCCAGTGCTCACCACAAGTGCTCTCTTTAATATCCATCACTCATCTAGCCGTTCTCCCACCCTCTTCCCTCCATCAACCATCAGTTTGTTCTGTATCCTCAAGAGTCTTAGGGTTTCCCTCTCTCCTTTGTTTTCCTCCTTCCCATATGTTGATTTGTTTTTTTTTTCTTAAATTCCATATATGGGTGAGATCATATGGTATTTGTCTTTGACTGATATATTTCACTTAGTATAATACACTCTAGCCCCATCCACATCATTGCAAATGGCAAGCATTCATTCTTTGTGGTGGCTGAGTAATATTCTATTTGTGTGTGTGTATGCATGCCACATCTTCTTTATCCATTCATCTGTTGATGGGCATCTGGACTCTTTCTATAGTTTGGCTCTTGTGGACATTGCTGCTATAAAAAATGGGGTGCATGTGCCCCTTCAAATCAGTATTTTTGTATCCTTTGGGTAAATACCTATTAGTGAAATTGCTGGATTACAGGTAGTTCTATTTTTAATTTTTTGAGGAACCTCCATATTGTTATCCAGAGTGGCTGCCCCAGTTTGCATTCCCACCAACAGTACAAAAGAGTTGTCCTTTCTCTGCATCCTTGTCAACACCTGTTGTTTGCTGTGTTAATTTTGGCCATTCTGACAAAACCATAAAACGCTTTTGAAGAAAATACAGGGGCAAATCTTCATGACCACTGGATTCCTAGGCATAGCACCAAAACCATGAACACTAAAATTAAAAAACTGAACTTCATTAAATGCAGCCTCCATATGAGAAAACATTTATAAATCATATTTCATAAGGGCTTAATACCCAGAATATACATAAAGAACTCAATAAGATAACCCAATTTAAAAAATGAGCAACAGACTTAAATAGACATTTCTTCAAAGATATACAAATAACTAATAAGGATATTAAAAAAGGCTCAACATCATTAGTCATTAAGGGAATGAAAACCATAATGAGATCACACCTACTAGAACAGCTCTAACAAAAATTTTTAACAGAAAAGTATTTACAAGAATGTAGAGAAATAAGAATCCTCAAAGATTGCTGGTAGTGATGTAAAATGGTGCATCCCACTGCAAAAATAATTTGGAGTTTCCTCAAAAAGCTAAATATAGAATTACCATGAATAACAGATCTTCTCCTGGATATATACCCCAAAAGAACTGAAAATAGGGACTCAAAGAGATACTTGTATCCCAGTGTTTACTGTAGCATTATTCATCATAGACAACAAATGGAAGCAATCCAAGTAGCCATAAACAAATCAATGGATAAACAGAAATGTGTTATATACATACAATGGGATATTATTTAGCCATGAAAAAAATGAATTTGATACCTGATTACAGTATCAGTGAACCTTGAAAATGTTACACTGGGTGAAATAACCAGACCCCAAAGGATGAATATTTTATGATCTGACTCCTATGCGATACCTGGAATAGACAAATTCATTGATTAGAGGTTACCAGAGACTGAGGAGAATGGGAAATTACTCCTTAATGGCTACAAAGGTTGTCTTTGTGATAATGGTTGTACAACTTTGTAAATGTAATTAATGCCATTGAGTTGTACACCAAAAAATGGTTAAAATGGCAGATTTTGTGTTATATATTTTTTGCCACAAAGGTATTTTTGAAAGAAATCATGGTATTCATTTTTTACCTTGTTAACAGAAACAAAACATGAGAATTTTTTGTGATTTTGCCTGATAACTTTATAAACTACAGTTGACCCTTGAACAACACAGATGTTAAGGTTGCCAGTACCCCCCATAATTAAAAATCTGCACTTAAATTTTGACTCCTTCAAGGCTACTAATAAACAACTGCTGACCAGAAGCCTGGCTGATAAGATACACAGTCTACTTGTATATATATTATATACTGTATTCTTACTATAAAGCAAGAGAAAAATGTCAAAATCATAAGAAAAAGAGAATACATTTACATTACTGTGTATGTATTTACTGGGAAAAAATCCACTTGTGGGGCACCTGGGTGGGTTAGTTGTTTAATCCCCCGACTCTTCATCTCAAGTCATGATCTCAGGGTGGTGAGATGGAGCCCCTGCATGGGACTCCATGCTCAGGAGGGAGTCTGCTTGAGATTCTCTCCCCTCCTCTGCCCCTCCCCAGGTCACATTCTCTTTCTCTCTAAAGTAAATAAATCTTAAAAAAATCCACTTGTAAGTGACCCCGCACAGCTCAAATCCATGTTGTTCATGATTCAACTGTATACTGAAAATTAAACAGGTGTTGTAGAATTATAAGTAATCTACACATACTTTAATGTATTTATTAGAAAAAATTAATTTTACAGGACTTATACATTTGACTCTGGTATCCTAAAAATACAGGAGAAAAAGATGACATTTAAAATTCATTTTGTATTAGCTTTTCAAGTATATTAACAGAGTAACTCTATACCTACTTTTGACTATAAAAATATCACTCCACCTCTGCTAAGGCCTACTTAGATCAATCAACTTGGCACTATAAATGTCTTATGTAATATGAAAAAGACAGCAGTAAAATACTGTGCTTCAACCTTTTGTCTGTCTCATCACACATGAAGGATATTGCATACATCTTTTTTTAAAGCACCTAACTACATGTAAGATGTAGGATGGGTAAGGCTGGAAAGTATCTTACTGTCCTCATTCATTATCTCCAGAAACTCAGTGAGAAAGGTGAAATAACTTGCTCAGGATCACACATTTGTTAACTAGCAGAATTGGGAATCACATGGTCCCCAGATGAGAGAAAAAGAAATAGGTTCAAATCTTAGTAGAAGTTACCTTACCTCCAGAGGCGCCTGCATGGCTCAGTGGGTTAAAGCCTCTGCCTTTGGTTCAGGTCATGATCCGGGAGTCCTGGGATCAAGCCCTGCATCGGGCTCTCTGCTCAGCAGGGAGCCTGCTTTCTCCTCTCTCTCCCTCTCTCGGCCTACTTGTGATCTCTGTCAAATGAACAAATAAAATCTTAGGGGCGCCTGGGTGGCTCAGTGGGTTAAAGCCTCTGCCTTCGGCTCAGGTCATGATCCCAGCGTCCTGGGATCGAGCCCCGCATGGGGCTCTCTGCTAAGCAGGGAGCCTGCTTCCTCCTCTCTCTCTCTCTGCCTACTTGTAATCTCTGCCTGTCAAATAAATAAATAAAATCTTAAAAAAAAAAAGTTACCTTACCTCCATAAACCTTATTTACAAAGTGTTGATGACTTTGATACTTATTACAATGACTGTAAAACAAGAATCAATCAGTAGTAGTCTGTCATTGTTGTTCATTCCACCAGCGTTTAAGCTCTGAGCATGCAGTGTGTCTGTCTTGTTCAGTGATATATCTGAAGCTTTACTCAGTGCTTGGCATATGACAGATGACTCTTTCCCTTTTAATACTAATTTCAATGCTCTCTGAACTAACTTCTAAAGAATATTTTTTCTTAAGAGCTACAAAATGCATCTCAGATACATTCATAATAATATTCCGTTCCCGCTAAAAATATATTTGGGAGGCCTGATTTGAAACATTCTGGAAAAACGGGCAAATTATTCATTCTATTTTCTGATGTCTTTCCTTATACACGGGCACTCACTCATCCATCCATTCAGCAAACACATTTAGTGCCCAGTATAAGCACTGTGAAAGTTGCTAAAATTGAAAAAATATATGAAATAACTGTGCACAATCTTTATGTCTCTGAAAGAGTCTTAAATAATGGAACCTACCTTATTTATGGTCTCTGATGGTGAATATAAACTTAAACCATACGGAGGAGCAGGGAGTGATGGCCTTTATCTTCTAGGATAGGAGAAAAATCCTTCAGAGGTAAAATTGTTTTTAGAAAATAGAATTTATAAAATGGCAGAAGTACCTGTTTGAGATTCTAGAATGCGGTTTCTTCATTGTATTTTTTCTCGACCTAACTCTGACTTGGAGATTTTCTTCACAGTCCTTTGTCACTCTTCAATTTCACACAATGAAATTTCTCCGAGAGTACTTTCACACATGAAAAAAAAAAAGAGGGTGGGGGGAGAGTCAGATTCAACTTTAGGGATTATCATCCTTTTCTTGAATAGCTTTATAGATTATTTTGTGATTTTCAATCAGAATGCCTAGTGATGTTGAAATAATTTTCCCTTAACTCCTGAGTCCTCTGTGCCACATCATCTTAAGCTTTCTGACTGAAGCTGACTGAGCAGTCTGTCTGGTATTTTGGAGGTTGCTGGGGAGGAAGGGAAAAGACCGCTGCAGCCTTTCAAACTGATAAATGCTCTACCCAGAAGCAGGCAGAATATTTTGTTTGAACAGTCATTTTCATTGGTCAAGTCTCATGGCCATGCCTAACCTTCTCAGTGGCAGAGAAGTGCAAAGTAAACGATGTACTCAGAAAACCAGATTATTTGCATGGAGCACTAAATGTACCACAATTATGCAAATTTTAGTCCAATATGTTTAAAAACTTGGATTGAATGGATGATGTATAAAAATGCCAAAAACAACTTTAGAAAACATTAACAGACTAGCAATTAATAAAGAAACTGATACAACTAGTAAAGAATTGGAATTTAAAAATTTACCCCCAAACCTGAAAAGACAACAGGCCCAAATGGTTTTATAGGCTAGACTCACCAAACCATCAAGGATTGTAATTTTATGCACATTGTTTCATAGAGTAAAAAGGACACAAGACTGTAAATGTTGAAAACTCTTAAGGGTCTGAGATTTACCCTATTAGCAAGCTAAGTCTTCTACTTTCATGGATGTTTGCAAAAAGTGTAAGATTCCTGGGGCAGAAATAAAGGATGGTCTGTTACAACATTAGCAAAAACATCAGAATTGATGATGGATACCTCTTCTCTTTTTCTCCTAGGACGTTATAGATAGGGCCGGGTGATACCTACACACATACACACACACACTGGGTTGTGTTACCTGGAGAGCTCTGAGCTCATAAAATTCAATTCTTTTTCTATTTTTTTTTTTTTTAAGAGAGAGAGCGCAAGCAGGAGGTGGGAGCAGAGAGAGAGAGAAAAGTCTTAAGCAGGCTCCATGCTCAGCGCAGAGCCCAATGTGGGGCTTAATCTTACGACACTAAGATCATGACCTGAGCCTAAATCAAAAGTCAGATACTCAACCATCTGAGCCATCCAGGTGCCCCAAAATTCAATTATTCTGTAACTGTTAAATATAGTATGTTCCCAAAGGGGAACATCCTGTCTGCCAAGATTGTATGCTATAGGAATATCTTTCAAGAAACAGTACAGAAGAGAAGCAGTCATTACTTCTGTTTACAAGATACGCAGACACAGAGACCCATGTAGAATTGTCACCCATTTGCCAACATATTTCAAAAAGCCAATAAAATAATGATAAACCAGGCAAAAATAACATAAAACAGAAAATTATACACTAATCTTCCTTACAAACATAGGCATAAAAATTCCATAAAAAATATATAAAGCTGAATTCATCAGTATATGAAAACGAGTATCATGAATACAGGTAATTTGTCCTAGGTATGAAGGAATGATAAAACATTGGAAAATCTATCACTTTAATAGATTTAAATTATTCAACATTTTTTTAAAAAATCTGTGTGAATTCATCACCTTAACAGATTAAAGAAGGAAAACCATATGAACATCTTGCAAGATAAACTATTTTGACTTGACCAAATGGTTATGTTTAATATTGGCACAAGAATCCAAATTTTCTGATCTCTTGATGAGAATGATTTTCCCTGCACGGTGCTTTTTTACCCCTACTGTAATATATGGGGGGGGGGGGGGGGGCGGAGTATGAAATTTATGTTTTTACTGTGTTCTTTACTTTAAAATAACACAGGTAGAAGTACTGATATTATTAGATACTCTTTAAACCATATCTGAATACCAGACTAATTATTATTGGTTGTCACCAGTAATAGGTTGTGGTTAAGTCCATGTAAAAGTGAATTCCTGGTACAGAAGTTTTCACTCCATTAATTCCAATCCAAATGCTCTTGGAATAAAGTAGTTGCCTATATATATATATATATATATATATAATAAAGTAGTTGCCTATATATATATGCATATATATGCATATATATATATAGTGAAATATACACACACACACACACACACATATATATATATATATGCATATATATATATATATGTGTGTGTGTGTGTGTGTGTATATTTCACTATATACTATGATGGTTTAAGGTGTACTGTCTCCTAGGCCATCCTAGGATCTTTGGGGGCAAAGATTGGTTTGGGAGGCCACCAAAAAATCCTAGACAATACTTTGGTTTGTGGCCCTCAAAAGCTTAACTGTACCTGACAAAAATCTTATTTGTTCCTATTTATTTTCTCTCATTAGGAAGAAAGTAGGTTTAAGTTAATTTATTGATTAGAATACATTAATTTAAATTTAACTTATTTTTCCCCTTATGGGGGTGCTAATTTAAAAAAAAAAAAAGATTGAGAAACACTGTTCCAAACTCATATTTTCTTAAAATATCTTAAAATCCTCAGCGACTAACAGATATGCCCTCTGTAAATGTTGAGTAGATCTCATAGTTTCAGTGTCTGATACCCTGAGAGTCTACTTAAAATTAGCCACTGCCTTGAAGAAATCAACTCATACTTAAACAGTTAGAAACCATTTTGTTTGAACCATCAATGGTCAACTCATTGATTTATCCAGAAAAGATAGACATAATATGAAGAACAAGCTCTGGCAAGAAAAGGTAGCTTCTTTCACATATTAAGAGTAACAATAGTAATAATAATGTAAGAAGAAAAATCTGACATGCACTGAACCTTTATAATGGACCAGGCCTGTGCTTTATATGTATTAATTCATCTAATCCTCATGGTAGCCCAGTGAATTAGGTCCTTTCATTGTGATCATTTTACAGGGGAATCAGTTACTGATTACTGGAATTAATCACTGGTTAGTATTCTTGCAATTCTTCTGGTGTCATAATCTAATACTTACCAAGTAATATCTGTGAGGTGATTTTCCTTTCATCAGATTTTGATTGAGAAATTACAATCATCCCATCCAATTTATAGCTTTGGAAATCCCAAAATATTTACAAAAACCTACTTACTCCCCACCTAAAAAAAAATTTAAGGGGCACCTGGGTGGCTCAGGGGGCTAAGTGGCTGTCTTGATTTCAGCTCGGATCATGAGATCAAGTCCCTCATCAGGCTCCACTCTGGGCATGGATCCTGCTTAAGATCTTCTCTTCCTCTGACCCTCCCTCTCTCTCCCCATCTCTCTTTTTCTTGAAAAATAAATTAAGCAAGCAATGATCCTTATCCACCTTACCTATAAAAACTTACTGCCTGAGTCTTTGTGGTGTTCAGAGCTGAAAATTAGCATTAATGAGAACACTTGCAGAATGAGAGGCGTTCTATTAGTACTTCTACCAGGACAACAAAAGTAAACTGAGACTGTCCTGGGGAAACCAGCACATATGATCTCCTCACCCGTAATGCTTCATCTTTTGTGCCATGCCTTCTCTTAGCCCTACTTTTTTCTAGGGCTATTCCATTAATACCATCCTTCCTTTGACCCAACCAACTGAAACTTAAATCTGAAAACATCTAAGGTTTATAAATAATCCTTTAGGTCAGAAAAATCACTTTGTTATATAATAATAATTTCCAATAATAGTGCTACCTATTCTCCAGCCTCTATTTGTGAAGAAGCTTTGGAAAAGGATTATCAGCTACTTCAGAAATATTTGTGTTTAAGTATTAGGCTAATCTTTGAATGTGTGAAAAACTCTTCCCACTTCCCCTCCCTCCTACACTAACAGATAGACCCCCTTTTCTCTTAAAATTATGACTACAGTTTACAGAATGGTGGTTAGATAGTCTTAAAAACCTGTTGGGATGAAATTCCCTTAATATGCTCTCCAAAAAAGAATACCCCCCAAGGTGGGTACAAAGCAACCCACTGGGAATGTGGGAAGAGAACATAAAAAAATATATTCTACTTATCTAAACAGAAGTTAAGCTTTAATAATATTGAGTGAAGACTAACAGTGGCATTCTTACTTAGAGGTTATGATGGTATGTAATGTTGGCTGAAAAAAACTGGAAGTCAAATAACAGAAGGACGGACTTCGTTGGTGTATTTTCTGTCTGTTAAAATATGTTGAAGTTCGCATATGCCCAGTTAAATGGATTTTACATTATATTCTCTAGTTTTAGATAAATATTAGTGCAAAGTATACAAGAGACTTAATACTAACAAAGCAACCAAAAAAAGACAGGAAGAAACATCAACTTATTGTAAACATTTTATAAGCAAGAAAAATAATTTAAAAATGTGATAGGAAGTCAGCCAAAAACAATATGAATTATTAAAAACCTATCTGAAATATGGCCCTCTAATTTACCATTTCCCCTTTATCTCATCCTTTTTAATTTCATGTTTTACGTGTACATAAGTAAATGTAATTTACTGAAAATTATAAAATAATGATGAAAGTAATCGGAAAAGACACAACTAAGTGGAAAGTTATTGCATGTTCATTGATTCCAAAAAGATGTCCATGTGACTTAAATATATACAACTTCTCTTAAATATAAATCCTATAAACAGTTATCTAGAATTGTCCTTGATCAAAGAAGTTTGACTTTAAATACTACTACCCAAGTGAGTGTAACATTGCCATCAGAATAAGCAGCTTGATCTGGAGCATATTTGGTGTTCTTCCATTGTTAAAATGGTTGAACGAGAATCTGCGTAAAGCTTGAGCCTTACAGAACCTTTATCACCAGACTTACTAGCAGCGACCAAAATTACAGCTTTTCCATAGTTTATTGTACTGTCCCCACTAAAACTAATAAGGACAGAAATACTTAAAGCAGGCATTAGTAAGTAAAAAACAAAGATTACAATCAGATTATCAGTCCTTTGAAATTTGGATTTTTGTTTTTTAAGAAAACTCTGAAACTATGTATTGGTCAACCAAGAGATGTTGCCATTGGGCAAGCTTATGTTCAAGCTCTAAATAATTAGTAGGTACATGTTACCGAAAAAAAGTCCAGTATTTCACAAAGAGATGTAATATTTCTCAGAAATACTTTCATTTAGTCATACAAGAACTACCACTTTTTTTTTAATGTGGGTGCCAGCAGTTTATTTCTTTTTTTTTTTTAAATTCTGCCTCAAAATATTAGCATTTTACCCTGGGAGATGAGAGATTTTGGATTTCCTCATTTAAGGCCCACTTTCAACACCTTTATGTTCAGAGTTTGCAAATCTGAAAATTCAATTTGCCAGTTAGATATATACACAGATACACCTGTATCTCCATCTGCATTTGCCTCCATAGGTTCTATCTTATGTCTCTTTCTGTAGATACCTGTATCTAGTCCTAAATTCTTCCATCTCTCTCCTGCTGTACTCTGTTCTTTTTCCAGATTGCTGTAGACAAAGTGGAAGGGTCTACTTTACTGCCTGAAAATAGAGGGCTATAATGTCTGAAACATGACTAGCAAGGTCAATCTCGGGACAGATGGGATTTTAGCTTTGTCCAGGGAAGCCATAGGAAGAATGGCTCCCTTAATTAGATGGGAGGAAGGCTGTGTCAGAGTGTTTGGAAGGCCTCTATACCCTTGGGGGTGGTACCTGTGCACACATTACATAGAGCTAAGTTGGGGCTGCAGCAGCCACGTTGGAGTCCAACGCCAGTCACCCCCAAGGAGTCTCAAGTCCAGGAGTCTGTACTGTCAGTGAGTGGCCTGTGCAATACACAACTGTGAGCTTTTGGGGGCCCTGGCTTCTGTGTGAACAATAGCCACCACTCTGGAAAATAACCTGTCAGAGAAGGTGTCCACATGGAAGCTGGTGCAACTATGGCTAGTGGGTTGCTGGTAGTAGTGAGGGTGAAGCCCTAGGGGCTTTGATCTGCAAGGATATCCTCACCCAACTGTACAACCACTGGGGTCCAACAAAATGATCCTATCACCCTCTGGTCACCCTGGCCTGAGAATTGGATCCTAATGTCTACAAGACATCCGCTTGGGACGTGTAGGCTGCTTCTGATCTTGGTCATCTTCACCCTCAGGCACCAACTGGCGATTACCTTCACTATAGGGACCAAAAAATCCACAAAACAAACACATAGCAATGCAAGTGGCCATTTGGCCTGACCAGCTAAAATCAGGACTCAGCAGTTGGACCATCGTGGCGGTTTTATGGTTTCCTGAAATTCTCTGCATTTAGGACCCCCCGCCAGGAAAGTTCCTCCCTGCACATGTGTTCCTGTGCTGTAAGGCAGCTCTCAAACACTTCAGCTGAAAACTGAGATCAAAGAGCCACCAGCTGCCTGGGAAGGATCCCATGGTGGTGTTTCCACTAGATGTTCCCTTTATCCAGACAGATGATGTTTTCTTTAGCTATGGCCAGTAGTTTTTCTGGTACCAAAACATAAGCACCGACAAGTACACACTCACATACAAAAAAATTCACACCTACTACTATTAAATACTGAGTGCATTAATTTCTGGTAAAATTAGTCCCTTTACTAAACACTTCTAATCAGATCTAGTTGTCTTCTGTAGTATACTAGTTGAGTTTTGGAGCCCTGAGTAGCCAGAGGATACAGTAGGGCATTTTTGGTCCGTTTGTATTTTTGTTTGTTTGATGGCTGCTTGGTTGGTTGGTTTTATAATTTTCTGGCACTTGATTGGAGTCCAATCAAATGACTGACTGGTTGCATTTTTCATATCCTTTCAACCACTGATGTGACTTTTACCATAGCCAGAGGGGTTTTTCAAACTAACATCTCGTAGTGAAATATCAGTTGGCAGGTCCAGGTTCTATGTTGTTTTCAATTTAAATGATTTTATGTATTCCTGAGTTCCTGTTATGGTTTCTCCTTCTCCTATGTTCTTAAGCGGTGCTTTCATTTTAGAGCTCATGTCTCTCTTGACGTCACCAGCAAAGAGCAGACAAGGGCATGAAAAACCAGCTAGAGCCAATCTAAACACCATTTGACAGAATATAACAGAAAAAAAAAAAAACTATCTGTATGTGAAAACTAGGGAGGCCTGAGTCATAATCAGGTTGGGAATAGAATTACGTCCATTGCAGAAGTACCTGGTAGCATCTTGACTTACTGCTAACATTCCACGTTCACACACCCCGTGCATTTTCTTCAAGGTTGTTGCTCGAGATTTTGAGATTGGCTTCTTACATGCCGATCTCCTTAAGTAAGCCCATGCTTTAAAATTTAGAAAAATTAAACCTAAATTTCTTCAAAGGTGTACGGTTTTGTCTGTCCAGTTTGTTCAGTGCTAAAACAAGGTATTTTCCTCATAGAATTTTATTCAAATACCAATAAAATTCTCAAGGTATGAGATAAAAGGTTAAGTTGCTGATCCCTAGTTACAAAGAGCAGTTGTGACAATACAACCTGAATCAAGTTCAAATGTAGAAATTGCTCGCCTGTGAAAATAATTTAAAAATTTGTGAGGATCAGTTGTGATTAAGTCATTAGATGGTATAGCTGAGCAGTCAGAGACCCAAAGAGATCAAACAGCTTGTCCAAGAAGGTGACAGAACAAGAATAGGTCTCCTGACTCCATACCCCATACTCTTTGCTAATTTTATTGATCCTGCCCTTAAAACCCATAACTAGAAGAGACTCTGACTATTGGTTATCATTGGGGGAAAAAACTGTCAGGAATACAACATATCACTCAGTGACATCAAGATACGCTCTGTTCATGGTCCCAGTGTTCATAACACAGCTTCCTTTCTGAGCACATACCTGAATTCCATGAGCTTTACAATAACGTGTTGATGCATCTTACAGGTTTCCATAGACGTGCAGCTCCAGTTACAAGAAGGCAATTCCCACATGGTGCACACAGGATGGATTATCTGCACTTTGAGGATGATAGCCGTGGATGGTGGTTTGACATGGATATGGTGATCATCTATATTTATTCAGTGAACTGGGTCATTGGATTCATTGTTTTCTGCTTTCTTTGCTATTTTTTCTTTCCGTTTTAGGAATTTCCATATCTTACTACAGTTGAACAATCACAAATGATGTAGATAGCAATTAAACCTTTTTAAAATGTGCTTTGAAGTTTTTATAATGTTGCATTATATAAATTGTTGGTGTTTATAGAAAGTATGAGAATGGACTTATTTATTAATGTTTTTCATGTAATGAACTACAGTTTACTGAGAAGCTAGTCTGTCTAGCACTTAGCAACAATGCACTATTTCATAATTAATTTCATAATTCCTCCTGGTTTAGGATTTATGGGCTCTAATTTTACAATATTGCTTTTATACTTAATTGTAAAGACTAAGGTTTTCCCTCCACTGAAAAGTAGTAAAAATACAAAACGAAATGTAATCTGCGTAGATAGTATCTTTGCTGAAAAAATATTTAGTCAATCGCCACTTATTCTTAAGCAAATTATGTGCATTAAACATAAATTATACTTTCTGGGAACTAATCTAGCAGGGTATATTCAGTTTTGGTTTCCAATTATCTCTACTTATTTTCTGTCCTATTACCAAAAAAGCTGGCTATTCTTTAAACAGACCTAATAATAGCATTAATGCAACATTTTTATTAATTGTAAGAACAGAATAGTAAATGTGAAAGACCCCCAATAGAAAGAGATATATTAATCCTTTCCAAATTACAGGATTACTCACCTGAAGAATTAAAATACTTACTGATTTTCAGTAGTTTAAAGAGCAATGCATGTCCAAAATGTAACTACTTTAGTGATTTAACACAGAGATTGTTAAATATATTGTACATGTGCAATAAAGAGTGGCTTTTACATTTTTTTCTTATTAAGTAATTTAATATCTGGAATAAGGAATTTTTGGAAATAGGTTTGAGTATATACAAAGAAAACCTGGCATTTCTTTTTATTATTACAGTATTATAAGCCTTGGAATTGCTTTTTCCCTTAATTTAAAAAATAATAAGGAAATCTAAATTATTCCAGAATAGGAAACAACACTAGTACCCCACTTTCACAAGTGAGAAAACTAAGGCACAAAGAAGTAGGCTTATTTCAGTCATTAAGGTGGTCTTTGTGTAACCTAAGAGGAGTGTTTTGATTATGAACAACATTCCTACACTATGCTATCATATATCTGATAAAGCAGTGAGCATACTTTTACACAAGGAAAGTGAAACTGTCATGGCACTAAAAATATCACCATCAAACGAATTGTCACTGTCGAGGCCTCAAGAGTTCAGTCTAGGGAAAGTCCAAATTTGGCCTAATTACAGCTAAATGTATTTGAATAAAAGCACCTACCTGATGATATGTGATGTTCTAAGAAATATGATAGAATAACAGATTTTTATTCTACACTGTTACTGCTTTTAAAATTATGTCTGTGAAAGGAAACAGCAGTGTCCACTAGACACTATCAAATCTAGAAAGCAGAAAACTAAATATATTTTAGAAACATCGGTTTTTGCTCATGTATCAAAATAGACAAATTATGCTTAGTGTAGTTGCATATAACTAATATCTTGGTAAAACAATATTTTTTACAAACCTCAGTATTACCTTACAGAAATAAAAATGGGTATTTATAGGGGCGCCTGGGTGGTTCAGTGGGTTAAAGCCTCTGCCTTCAGCTCAGGTCATGATCCCAGGGTCCTGGGATCGAGCCCCGCATCGGGCTCTCTGCTCAGCAGGGAGCCTGCTTCCTCCCCTCTCTCTCTGCCTATTTGTGGTCTCTGTCAAATAAATAAATAAAATCTTAAAAAAAAAAAGGGGGGGGGTATTTATAATTTATTGCTCCAAGTGGAGGTAATACGTGTCAGGACTGAAAAATTAACAAAACACAGATTGGGGGGGCAATATCTTAATAACTTTAAGATGAACTGCAGCCATTTCCCAAGCAATTCCTGGTTTCTCATCTCTAGCAAATATGCTTTTACTCATTCCTAAATTAAAAAGTTGATTAAGGGGACGCCTGGTTGGCTCAGTTGGTTAAGCGGCTGCCTTCGGGCTCAGGTCATGATCCCAACGTCCTGGGATCGAGTCCCACATCAGGCTCCTTGCTCGGCAGGGAGCCTGCTTCTCCCTCTGCCTCTGCCTGCCACTCTGTCTGCCTGTGCTCGCTCTCTCTCTGACAAATTTTTTTTTTAAAAAGTTGATTAAGGGGGCACCTGGATGGCTCAGTCAGTTATGTGTCCAACTCTTGAGCTCAGCTCTGGTCTTGATCTCCATGAGTTCAATTCTTGCACTGGGCTTCACACTGGGCATGGAGCCTACTTAAATAAATAAAGAATTGATTGTAACTATACATGAAGCAAACTTAGTAGTATAACAGATAAAACAAATTTGATTCCCAATATGATTATAGTAGCTCAGTGATAATATCAATTTATAGATCTGTATCTATAAACTAAGTACAAATAAAAATAATACCCTTAAATGCCCTTTAAAAAAAAAGAAAGCATAGTCTGGAGGAACATTCTAGATGGGCTATGTGAGTCTTAATAACAGTCTGAGAATAACATCATTTGGCATATTAAAAGTAAATTTAGAAATATCATAAATTTCTAATTTTACTTTAAAATATTTAAATTGTATGCAAATGGAGCTACAAGCTGCCAAATATTAAGAAGTGCAGCATTTCCTAGAGCTCCCAATTTATTAGAAGCCAGAGAAAACCTGAGATAAGAAGAAACCATTTTCTTCTGGAATCTGTCATGCAGTCACCATTCAATAGATAATAAATTTATGAAGAAAAATAAATTTATAAATACATGAATGAGCTTTAGAGTAAAACAAATTATATGTTGTTCTTGTTTAGTGTTTTTCACAGATCCACCACATAAAAACTCATTTTCCAGTAAAGAACAAAGGAAAAAAAATCCTGAAACTGATGAAGTCCAATATATGCCCTAATTAGTATTATTTAATAAGGTTTAATTTTCTAAGCTCTATCAACAATTTCTATTTCTCCAAAGCTTAATTACTGTGAAGGTTAAATACTCTCACACATGCATTTAAAAAACGCCCCAAGTTAAGTTACATTTCTGAATTTTTTCAGCAGGTGATTTATTTCTTGATTGTAAAAAAAACAATTTCACAAACTGAAATTCATTTTATGCTCAGTAGAAGCTAGGGGAATCTAAATTAGACAAAACATAGAAAGAATCAGAATTTGTTGTACAAAGAATCACCAAAATCAAGCATGAAAAAAAAAGCACTTAATACTTCTCAGTCTGCACTATTACTAATGTCACTCTGGTAATAAACACTCAATGTAACAGCAAAGCCACTATTACTGTTCTTTCTGCCTTGGAATCTTGCTTCCAAGGTAGTTGAAATGATATGACCCAAAAAAAGGCCAATTAATAATAAGTTATCATTTAAATGCCTTCTCTGTGGCTAAATGAAGATAGAGATTTTTAAACACTTGGTTTTTCTCTGGATCATTTATTAAGGAATGCCTTAGAAAAGGGAATACACTGATTAAATGTAATGACAGTCAGTCTTCGACTCTTCACAGATGCTGCAGTTGAATGCAGGGGATACCATCAGACAGCACAGTGGGCCTAAGATTCTGAAGATTTTAACACATTCAACTTTTTTTTTTTTAATTTTATTTATTTGACAGATCACAAGTAGGCGGGGGGGGGGGAAGCAGGCCCCCTGCTGAGCAGAGAGCCCGATGTGGGGCTCGATCCCAGGACCCTGAGATCATGACCGGAGCTGAAGGCAGTAGCTTTAACCCACTGAGCCACCCAGGCGCCCCAACACATTCAACTTTGATTTTCATGTAGTTTCTGACTTTCAGTAATTCTCACTGTACGGGTTCAGTAAGTTATATCAGTGTATCCTTTTCTCCAGGATGCCTTGGTTTTCCTTATTTTTTTTATTTTTTTTTTTAGATTTTATTTATTTATTTGACAGAGAGAGGTCACAAGTAGGCAGAGAGGCAGGCAGAGAGAGGAGGAAGCAGGCTCCCCGCTGAGCAGAGAGCCCGATGTGGGGCTCGATCCCAGGACCCTGAGATCATGACCTGAGCCGAAAGCAGAGGCTTTAACCCACTGAGCCACCCAGGTGCCCCGGTTTTCCTTTTTTATTGAAGACAACACCTATAGTAAGAATGGCTTTTATACATTTTTAGTTTTTACACAGATCTTAGGAGAAACATCATTAAGTTTCTTCAGGCCATGGTATTAACATCCTGTGAGAACAGTACATGCCTACTACAATGTACATTTATCTATCTAATAATCGTGCTTCTGTTACAGGGTCAGAAAAACAAATACTTTGCCATTCCCACTCTTGTTCAGGATCTCTTACATCGTGCAATAGATATATTGTGAGAATCTTTTTTCTTACTTCAACACTTCTCAAGATAGTTTTTGGACTGTTATCACCAAGTTTATGGTTCCCTCTCCTTACATACCTGTCAATAAATTTAAGTGCTGCTAAGACACAGTCCTCAGTTTCTCTTACTCTTTTACACTTTTATAAGCCTGTGAGCCTCACTCAAAGAGTACCTACTAAGTACACGGGCTGCCCAGTAAGTTCCATTTTTATTATTGACAGCAGAGTGAGAGAGGTTATTGCTCTTGTAAGAACGAGGTTAATATTTTCATTGCTTTACAGGTGTCACCTCCTCTACCAACAAAACCATTAAGAGGAAAAGGGAAGTGAGAAAGGATAACGCTTATTTACATAACTGTTCTATCTTAGATACTTAGCTGGTCCCATTAACATATTAACTAATTTAATCTCCTCAGTACACTCGGAATTAGATGATGTTAACCTCATGTTTTTGGTGAGGATGAGAAGTGATGTGACCAAAGTCACACAAAGTCAAAGTGATTGATTTGTCTTCATTTATGAGGGATTTCAAGACCTGTGATTTTACTGTCTGTGGCATCTGATAAAATCTGATGAAGCTGGGATGTTCACTAAAAACTGTTTGGTCATAATACTGGTAAAGGAGCTTTGGACATGTAAGAGATGATCTGAATCAAGAATGCAGGAATTAACTACTTACACTTTGTAACAATTTTCATTGCTTATACCAATGAAAAACAGTATCTGCGGGGCATGATATAATACGCAATACTACATTTGCTAAGAGCTTCCATTCTGTTTGCAAACTTAGATTGGCTTGTTGTGGCTACCTTTATTGAGAAGGATTCTGAGGTTGATCTGGTCTCCAAGAAGAAAAGTGCTCTGGTCCATTGGTGATGTCCCTCATATATGGGGGAAGGAGACTGATGAGGAAGGTATTTGGATAAGAGTGCAGAAGAGCATTCCGGTTTTGGAAGCAGGTCTTACCATTTGTTGAAGGAAAACAAAAGGACAGTTAAGTGACTATAATTAATAAGACCATGACATATATTAATGTAGGTATGAGATGTAACTAAGAGTAAGCTACAGTCCTTGACTTTTCATTTTCCTTACAACAGAAGATTAATAGGTACCTAGTTGTGAATTCCATAGAAGATTTTTAAAACATAATGGTGTAGCTACAATGCAATTTAATTTTCTCATTTAAAAAAATTTTAACATGTCAGAAAAAAAAGTATGTAGTCCTGTTTCACAAATTCCACAGGACTAAATGGATGCTAAATGGCTCTTCTGATCCCAATATTTGTAGGTAAGTATATATGGTGTTACAGTCAACCTCGGTCAAAAGTGAACCTCAGCATTACTTCTTAAACCTTCATATGCCCACATTAAGTCTTGTTAAAACATATTTTTTAGAAGGGATGGGGTAGGTTTGAGTTTCCTCATTGCTGATAAGCTATCAGGTGGTATGGATCTCCTGGCCCATGAGCCACGCTTAGAAAAACCAGGAACTCAAAAGCCTCCAATGGATTTTGCATCCCTGTCATTACAGTAACTGTTCCCAAAAGATAAATTTCTCATTGTTTTGGCATTTGAGAATTGTACTATACCAGTTATCCAATATATGGGAATTACAATGTGTTATGCTATAATTTTATATAAATCTATTGAATAAGCTTCTGAAAATACTTGGTGGCAGCAGTATGTAAGTATTTAAAATTCACAAATCAGACTCCTCCCCCCCTTTTTTTTTTTTAAAGATTTTATTTATTTATTTGACAGACAGAGATCACAAGTAGGCAGAGAGAGAGGAGGAAGCAGGCTCCCTGCTGAGCAGAGAGCCGGATTCGGGGCTTGATCCCAGGACCCTGGGCTCATGACCTGAGCCGAAGGCAGAGGCTTAACCCACTGAGCCACCCAGGTGTCCCTCCCCCACCTTTCTTAAGGAAAAAACTATTTCTCCTCTCTTCCCTATTTTTTCCCCCGATATCCAAACTTTGGCCTTGATATCTTTATCTAGAATCTATCTGAAGAGAACAAATGTGAAATTTTCCTTATCACTAATATCACCACTTCTGGAGATATATAATAAAATATACTGTGACATTTCTTCTTACCTCAAATTCTTACTATTCATTACAACTGCAAGAATCAAGAGAACTCTTTACCATCCTGAGTTACAGGACTAAAATTCAGTTAATCTTTCTTTCCTTGTTTTCCTCACCTGTAAAACTATGCTCCATAAAACAAATCTTCAGAGGATTTCTCTGGGGTAAAATTCAGTTCACAAGAAAATGATGAAACAGATCTAAAAGTTCTTTGACAAACAATTTATGCAAAGACAAAGCAGCATTTACCAATTATTTAGCAACAGCCAAGTTATTTAACCTCTCTACTTTTGTTTCTTCTTTTGTAAAAAGGAAAAGGAAAAAACAGTATTTGTGGATTAAAAGACAATGCTAGTGAAAGCAAAATTTTAGTAAATGTGTTCTTCTTTTTCTTCTCTGCTCTTTAAAATCTTACTTTCAAAAAGGCCATAGGAAAGGTCTTATTTTTTTAAAGATATTAATAAGGTACAAACACCTTATTATTGTTCATGCACGAGTAGAGTTCTTAATTACAAACAACTAAATTTTACTTTGCCTGAAGCTGACAAGCCATAGTATAGCAAAAATTAAGTGGGCCATTAGGCAACACCGAATTGTAAGTCAAGTGTTCTAGCCAACAGGATGAAGAGTTGCTTCTTTTCTTTCATGGGTCCCAGTTCATTTGAACCCAAGATTTAGTAGCATCGTGGCACTTGGCTCCTGGCACATGGCCACACTGAGAAAAGCATCCTACTGAGAACCTAAAGCAAATGCTTTCTGCTATATTAATAAAACTATTCAGAAAGTTGAGGAATAGGAGTTCCCATTTTTTATGTTCTCCAGGAAGTTTTATGTTTGATGAAATAAACACCATTTTTGGCATTTGTTTTCTTAATATTTAAAATTCTATTGATGATACCTCCCTACAAAATTGGAATTACAGTGTTATTTCTTAAAAGCATCTAACATAATAAGTACCTCAAATAGTGCTCTGAATCATTTTTTGCAGCATGCCATTCCATACCAATCCAGAGAAAATGGGGCCTCCTTTTCCTAACAGTTATGGCTCTATATAATAGTACTATAAACTTAATAATCTAGCCAGTAAGTCCTAACATTCACTCAGTACATTACTGAGCTCTACCTTTGGTCATAAACCTGAGACTATCCTATCAAATTATCCTTAAGCTCAAACAGCTCCTATTAGATTTATTTCTAAAAGATTTTAGACATTAATGGTAAAGACAAGAAAGGAGTTATAGACTACTTATATAATTTTTAACTATAATTAAAATATTCTTTACATAGGCTATTCTTGATATAATAGTAAGAGCAATTTTCAAATATTTGGCAGTCCAAAGCTCATATTTTACAGGCACTAAATATTTTACAACATATTCTTCCGTATTTGGTTTCCTAATATAGTAACAGCCTTCAACAAAGAACAAGTTGTTTTCACTAAGTCTTCCTTCTAAGTTTATTTTTCTTGGGAATTATAATATGTTTCATTATAGAAAAAAAGAATTATAGTAATATTTGGATTCCCACATTAATCCATACAATTTCATACAAACCGATATATTAGAGGCAAAGCACTCACATGGCTTTTCAACTCCACCTAACCACCACCAAACCTTGAGCCCTTCCATCTAGCTCTAGATGCCTGGAAGATGTTTATTTCATTCCACAGTAACACCTACCCCGGATGTAATAAGATGATGGATAAAGAAAGGAAAATCCTCCTTGTAACCACCAGCACATAAAAAGCATCTCTATATAATAAAAAGACTTAGATTCGTGCTGTCAGAGAAATGTATAATGTGAGCTCTGTATGTAATTTTAAATATTCTAACAGCCACATGTAAAAGTGACAAGAAATCCATTTTAATAATGTGCTTAACCTGATTACATTCAACATGTTATCTTTTTTTTTTTAAGATTTTATTTATTTATTTGACAGAGATCACAAGTAGGCAGAGAGGCAGGCAGAGGGGCGGGGGAGGCAGGCTCCCCGCTGAGCAGAGAGCCCGATGACCTGAGCCCAAGGCAGAGGCTTTAACCCACTGAGCTACCCAGTTGCCCCTCATGTTATCATTTTAATATAGAATTAATATCAAATTAGTTTTAGAATAATAGATACTGTGTTTTTTGTATTAAGTCTTAAAAATCTGGTATTCCACATGGTGTGTCTCAATTCAGACTAGCCCCACGTCAGGGGCTCAATAGGCATGTGTGGCTAACAGCTGGCCACTGTCCTGGACAGCAGAGTCTTTCAGTCAGGGAAGAAAACTCAAGATATACATTACATTAAGGAATAAGGACCCTATTTTGGAATGAGACCTTACGCAAACGCTGGAAGAGCTGGGAAAGTAAAGGTCTAAAAAGGAGAGTTCAAAAATCATAGGGAAATCTCCCTAAACATTAGAAAAGGCAAGTTTCAGGAAAGTGTGGTAGCTCAACCAATCCAGCCCTTAAAGTGGGGCCACTAAAAAAGAAGCTGGTCTCTGTAGAGCCACTGGCTCCGTGCACTGACTTCTGTGAACATGTAGCCCAAGGACAGGGTGTGGTTGGGGGGGAGGGTGGTGAGCCAAGAGCCTCCTGGTCAGAGAACCACCAGTCAAGACGAGATGAATGCAGATCAGGAGAAAACAAGCACAAACTGCAACCTGCTGGCTATCTCCATCAGCCTCTCATTGCCTCAGACCTCAAAGACCTTCAAAGTGTAATGGCAGGTGGTGCTTCCGCTTTTCAAGTCTCCTGAAAATCTCTCTTTCAGCCAACTCTACCTGACACCATATAGGAAAGGAATTCTGGGAAAAGTATCGTGAGCTGAGCTTACCAGGCAAAGTACAAAACCACTATGATAGGACCAGACAGAAAAAGGACTCTGGGCAATACAATTGCAGCTGAGCCAGGTCGACACAGTAAAAACTCCCACAGCCAACTAGGTCTAGCTGATGGCAGAGTCAGCTGTAGACTGAAGATCACCTGTTACCCAAACATCTGAATGGGTGATTCTGCATAGCAGAAGGAGGAACTAACATCTTCAGTGATAAATGTGTACCACATACTATCGAGGTGTTTTGTATATAGTATCGTATTTCTCACAACAACCCTGGAAGACTTCTGTTACTATGTCCATTTTATAGACAAGAAAATTAGAGCTACAAGAGGTTAGGTAACTTTTCTAATGTCACACAGCTACCAAGTGCTACAGCCAGAAGTCAAACCTAGACATGCCTACTTCTTTTTTTTTTTTTTAATTTATTTATTTGTCAGACATGCCTACTTCTTGAGGCTGTATTCTTTTCACTACCCCTAAGAAGTCCAGTTCCTAATACAGAGACTTTACCAGTAACAAAACATTCAGAGGCATCCCTCCTCAGTGACATTTTTAAGGGTCCAGTGTTGGTAGCATGTCCAAATACCCCTTCCAGTACTGAGAGGTACTAGAATAAGAGAGGGTTCTTCAACAGGTTCACACTACCACACAAACTGCTCTGTCATTTGAGCCACAAGATCCTGCACTTCTGAAGGTGTCCGAATGGTCAGAGGTAGATGGGACTGCCGTTTGAAGCTTCTGGCAAGCTTCCATAGGTGGATCACAGGACAGAGCCCTACAGTTTTAGACCAATGCCACGCCATCCTCTGGAGATAACTGCTCTCCTTTTGAGAAACAGCTTTCGGGCCTTCTTAGAGACTGAACATGTGCCCATGGGCCATGAAGTGGCCATAATCCCTGATCTACCCATTATGAACCGGGTTTGTCTGATCCATCACCAAGCCGTAACGTCAGGCGTGCACAGCAGCATTTCATCCTCAAATGACAGTGGTGTGTATAAAACCAGGCTTGAGGGGCGCCTGGGATGGCTCAGTCCTTAAGCGTCTGCCTTTGGCTCTGGTCATGTTCCCAGGGTCCTGGGATCAAGCCCCGAATCGGGCTCCCTGCTGGGCAGGAAGCCTGCTTCTCCCCCTCCCACTCCCCCTGCTTTTATTCCCTCTCTTGCTGTCTCTGTCAAATAAATAAAATATTTTTAAAAATAAATAAATAAAATAAAATCAGGCTTGAGGAAGCCCTGAGGGCCTGAGTGACACACATGAGGAAGTAGACCAAGTGTCGGTGGCCACTATTCCTGCTACGTTATCTTCACCCTCTCAGCTCATAACTCCGTCTTCCTGTCTAAGCCGCGCTGACTGAGCAAAAGACTCGGGCATGATGGGCCAAGGGTTCCGCGTGATCTGCAGGTACCATCCAAAGGTGGACAGCTAAAACTCTACAGCCTTACTCTGGTCATCCCTGAAAGACAATGGTAAGGGGAAATCTCCCAGGGTGTCAAAGTTCTAGCAGTCCCCTAGGCTGTCCATTTTTCCTCTAAGAAGCTGAAAGTCTATACTGATTAATAGTGTGTGATTTGTGATTGTGGATATAAATATTACTGAATATTTCTATCTTTGCCTTATCCTACTATCATCTAGCATAAGTTGTGCTCATAATAGCTAATTTTATATCACAAGATGTACTGATGCTAATTAATCTCAGGATTTACATTACAAAGGAGTAGGGGAACATTACCCAAGGACTTTGTATCCTGTTCTGGAAAGAACTGGCATGTTTGCAATAGAAACAGCTTTGTCATGTCAGGCAGTATGGTTTAAGGAGATCAGTTTACCCAGGTGACAACAGGGAGGCAAGGTGTGATGGCTTTGAGGGGTGTCAACATGGCTAGGCTAAATTACATTCCAGAAAGCTCTTTCTCCAATGTACAGTCAACCTGGCAAAGGGCTATGGATCCCTTTAGGGGACGACTGGGAGACAGATTAACACTAAATATATTTTTGGCAGCGTAGCAGGGTGTGGGGGAGCCTGGGTTTGTCACCAGCTCAAACCCGGAATTTATAGAAGGCACTGACTCTGTGTTTCGGTAATTTAAGTCAGACTTCTGTTCAGTAGACTTAGAACTCCTCTGCTTATACAGATAAAGTAAGAATTCAATAGACTGATCATCTATTTCTGCTCTGGAAATATCTTGATAATTGGCCAATCCCATTAATCTCTGTAAATCGGACTAATCTGATTACCATTTTGACCCCACTATTCGTTATATTAACCAAGCCGACTGTGTCTTTGGCAATGACTTGCCACCGTGTGGCTCCCGCCATTCCAGGATCCCGTTACCGCCACTGTGTTTAGTGATCCTAGTTCAATGGCAGTGGTCTCCTTTCTAATTTCTGACCTACCAAGAAGAGAGACCAACAGAATTTTTCAGAGAGGCTGAGGCTCCCCCCACGACTTTTTTGTTTTCACAGCTGTTGTGAAAGGTGTGTCCTCCCATGGTTGGAAAGCAAGTCTTACAGAATATATATACTGTAACATTACCATCTCCTTAAGCCTTTGGATACCTACCATCCTCTACAATATAATAAGGCATTTTGACTTCATTTAACATAGGTCACACTTTGGGTCCAGCCAGCTGACCAATTGCCCAACCATTTAGAACCCTTCGTAACTCTTTCAGCTTAAACACTGAGCCCAGAATCCCTGATGAGTCAGCCCGTGTCAACAAAGTGAGCATGATATAACTTTATATCCCTTCCACCTTGATGACGCACTTATAATACCCATTCTCACATATACCCTCTGGCTTTCTGTCTATAAAAGTTTTTCAAATCTTTCAGTTCTTTTTAGTGTGTTTCACCCCTCTTCCTGAGCCACAACTAGCACCTCATTTTTGAGAGTTGCTGTGATTTCAATCTAGTTGTAGATCTAGACACAAAAAGGGCTGCTGGGTTGTAGGTCCTGAGAATGGTCAGGTGTTCCCTGTCGGCAACTACTTCTACTGAGGCCATTCCAGGTTGTTCACGTCAAAGGGGGCTACCTTCCTGTATTACTCAGCATTCTCCCGAGAAAACAGACCATCAGGATAAATACAAATGGCTTTTATACGGAATTGGCTCACGTGATTACGGAGGCTTGTGAGTCCTAAATCTGCACGGCCATTGTCCCAGCTTGAGTCCCAGGTCCAGAAGCTGCTGTAACACCAGGAAGAGCCAATGTCCAGGTCAGGTCTGAAGGCCAGCAGGCTGCTGTAGAAACATGAAGAGGTGATGTCCCAGTTACAAGGCTCTCAGGCAAGAGAAGGCTCTGACTCAGATGAAGGTCAGCCTTTTGATCAGTTAGGCCCTCACTCGACTGGGGGAGGCCCACTGGCAGCAGGAAGGGCAATCTGCTTACTCATTCTGCTAATTTAAATCTTAATCTCACCCAAAAACATCTTCACAGAAACACCTAGAATAGTGTTGGATCCAATATTCAAGAAGCCCATGGCCCAGTCAAGGTGACACACAGAACAAGCTGCTACACTTCCCCAGGTAGAGGCAAAAGGGCTACATCTACTGGCAAAGATGATTCAGTTTTATTAAGGAAGTTCATTCAGATCATCGGCTTTATCAGAATCTACCCGTAAGCTTTCACTTCAGTTTTAGGAACTTATTCCTTCATGGTCAGAAACCAAAATTCAAAATTGCTGGCTGGGAATTGAATTTGCATTGTGAATGAGCCACTCCCAGGAGGACCCTTTAACTTCGGTTCTCAGAAACCCTATAGCTCTGGCCGGACCAAATACAGTGGTCAGCCGCAGAAAAGCATTTCTTTGAGGACAGATATAGATGTTTTCAGCTCATCTTTTTCATCCCCCACTTCGACCTGGACAGGAGGAAGTAACTAACCAACGCCATCATGCACCTTATTTTGACAGAAATGTTCTGGAGTAGCTCATATGTAAGCACCCCACCTTCTATGGGTGCTCAGTGCCAGGTAGTCAAAGGTGAGACTTTGAGCAGTTCTTGACCCACATCATGCCAGGAACATTCAATGTCCTTTTTCGCTCCCGGGAAGAGGCCCATTTGTGCCTTTAAATATTATCAGATTTGAGAAACAATTCCAGAAAATCAGAACCCATTCAGAGGACTCATCCTTAAGCTCCATTCTCCAGGAAGCACTGCTGGAATCAAAATCTGTCCACGCCAACCAACAAGCAAACCTAGCAGGAAGAATCTCCCCATTCCTACAGACATAGCTGTGTATGTATCTACACATCCAGTACAAATGTGTGTGTGTGTGTGTGTGTGTACACACATATGCATAGCGAGGAACTGAAATGGCTTATACACTTTTGGGACCTGGTCAGACAAATCCAGAGTCCATAGGGCAGGCAGTCAGAAATGGAAGATCACAAGAAGGCTGGAATTGCAAAGACACTGGTCAAAGCTGCTGTCTTTTAAGAACTTTCAACTGATTAAGTCAGGCCCACCCTAATAATTTTCCTAATGACTGATTACAGACTTCATATCTGCAAAGTCTCTTTACAGTACCATTTAATGTTTTACTGAATAACTAGGAATAAGTGTGTATATGTTACAAACAGCTGCTATTTCCCTTCCATCTCCCAACTCCTATGAAGAATAGCTCTTATTCTTTATCCAAAAACATACTGGAAAGACAATTCTAGAGAATGCCGTTTAGTCTAGCCAAACTGACATACCACAAAGCCATCACAAAGAGTATGCTCAAACTAACTGCCCTTCCACTAAATTTTATCTCTGTCATATTTAGAGAAAATGACCAGCCTTAAAATGAGGACTAACTCCCAAGTTTATTGCATCACTCTTAATAATAATTCTCTGGTACCGTAGAAGTGTTTAAATGTCCTACATAGATGGCCTGATTATCTATGGCTGGACAACAAATTATCCCAAATGCAGTGGCTCAAGAAAACAATCATTGTATTATCTGTCACAACTTTGCGGATCAGAGCTTCAGACAGGGCTCAGCTGTATGATTCTTCTGCTGCACGTGGCAACAGCAGAGGTCAGCTGGTGACAACTCTGGGGCAGGAGACTCTTCCAGAGGGCTAGAGTCTTTTGGGGTGGGAGGACGTGCAGGGATGACTGAAAGGTGGGCTCAGGTACAACGGTCAAATGGAGTACCTACACGTGTCTCTCTAGCCTGGCAAGCTCAGAGCGGTCAGACACCTTCCACAGGGCACGCTCATGAAAGCCAGGCAGAAACCACACAGTTGCTCATCACCAGCTGATCACCACAAGTCCTGGGATGGTATTTTGGGGGCTTTCCATTCATCAAGAAAGTCACTTAGGCCAGTGCAGATTCAAGGCAAGAGAACTAAGATTCTCAACAGAACAGCATAAACCTATCACTCCGGGAAATCACTGTGCAGGGTCAAAAAAATAGGAAAATAATCCTTGGTAAAAGGAGTATAAAATCTAAAAGTCAGTAAAGGAAATTATCAGGGAGCTTAATACTTACTGTCATCAACATGACATATGTCAGTGCTTCTCCCACTCTACTATCCCCGTGAATCCCCTAGGGATCCGTCTGAGGCAGGGCCTCAGATCCTGCATTTCTTTTTTTTTTTTTTTAATTAAAGATTTTATTTATTTATTTGGCTGAGGTCACAAGTAGGTAGAGAGACAGGCAGAGAGAGGAAGGGAAGAAGGCTCCCTGCTGAGCAGACAGCCCAATTCGGGGCTCAATCCCAGAACCCTGGGATCGGGGCCTCGATCCCAGGACCCTGGGATCATGACCTGAGCTGAAGGAAGAGGCTTTAACCCACTGAGCCACCCAGGCGTCCCTCACATCCTGCATTTCTAACAAGTTCTCATGTGATCCAAAGCCTTTGAGAAAACATGATAATCTATATTGTGGGCCAAATGACTTTTTCTGTCAACGGCTGTACAGTAAATATTTTAGGCTTTGGGGCCACATGTAACAGCTATCACATATTAAAAAACAAAACAAACCCAAAAGCCCTTTTCAACCTGGTATAGGTCACTGGTTTTCAAATTTGGCTTCAGAGTAGACTCACTTGGGAGGGTGTTTAAAAATACTCATACCTAGGGCGCCTGGGTGGCTTAGAGGTTAAGTGTCTGCCTTCAGCTCAGGTCATGATCCTGGGATCAAGTCCCCACACTGGGCTCTCTACTCAGGGGGGAGTCTGCTTCTCTGCCCCTCCCCTGGCTTATTCTCTCTCTCTCTCTCTCTCTCTCTCTCTCAAATAAATAAAATCTTTTTTTTTTTAATCCTCTTACCTAGGTCCTATTCCTTCCTAAATGTTCTGATTTAATTGGTATAGCAATAGGGATTCTCAAAAGTTCCCTAGGTTGAATCTAATAGGTAGTAAAATGTGAGAACTAATCCTCTTGATCACTTTCTATTTGGTCATTAAATCTTTTTCAATACATCTGAATGACTTACTTAATAAAGATCTTTTTCACTTCAGTGCAAAGCCTGACTATCTAATTAAAGGACAACAACCAAAAATAAATGTTTTCATCAGCACACCCTTGCTCCCAGTAGGAAGCCTGCCCCCTATGGACGTTATTTGTCAGTGAAATAAAACCAAATTAGATGCTGAAAGGAGGGCCGATAGAAAATAAGTAGGTTGCTAGGGGGAAAAAAGGAAAACACAAAAACCGTGAGGTAAGTATAGTGGCAAATTCCAAGGCTATAAAAACGATAAATTACAATAAACCTTATCAATTCAAGGTAATTGGAGGAAACCCTAAGAGGCCTCAGCTAGTTGAGTTGTTTTAAAGACTGAAGATTTATAATCAGCATGTCAATATATAAATGGCTTAAGAAGCTGGCTTAAAATGTTCTCGTATTTTAAACTCTTGTGTTTTTATACTATATATTTTCATTATAAAGGGTTTCCAAAGAGACTTCTACATTCTTAATCAGCCCTGTCTAAATTAATATGCATTTAAATTAATACTTTTTAAAGCAGCTTACCTGCTGCCTTTCTAAGCATGTAAGTTTAACTGTAAAACTTTAACACAATCTGAAAAGTCATTTTATATTTGCCATGTTTACCGAGTAAAATTATGTGATCTGTAACATATAAGGTAGATGTTCAGAGTTCATATCAATAAATTATTGAAGAAAAATACTAAGCTAGAGGGTAGCCAGCTAATATTCCATTTTTTATTACCTGCTACCTTTCGTCTTTATCCTTTCTGATGCTCTTGTTCTACTTTGTCTCTATGAATTAGTTCCCTTTGGTTTTAACCTCCTCGATTGCATTTCCCTCTACTCTTAAAGCTTTCATATAAAGTAGTACATATTCACACAGCAAAACTCAAATGATAACACCTAGATATAAGATCTGGTTATTCACTTGTTGACTCAACAAAAACCAAATATGCTCAGTCACTACTTTATGAATAAATGCCCACTTGTTCTATAAATGGTATTCAGGTTTATCCATGATTTAAACTCCACTTAAATGCTCATCACATAGCCTGAGAATTTCAGAACAAATTCTTATTACCTAGGAGTCTATATATTCCATCTAATTTAAAAATAGAGTTCGGAAATCTACCTGGTATCTGATTATTCACGTAAAGGCTAAAACTATTGCTGCCAAGTTTTCCACTCCTCTCTGCTTTCTGTTATCATGGATTGATACAACATCATCAGTATCTATGTATATCAGCACATGCATTTTGGCTTTTGTGAGCTAAAAGTAGAAGGAAATTAAGTGAAAGTTGTACCACCTCTACCAGATAAAGCCCCACCCAGGTTAACGGATGCTACCGTACAGAGCTGGTGGTCAATGCCAGTCACTATTCCTAATCCAGATAGTAATTGTGTGTGTCTTTTTCCTTCTACAAACTACGAAGACACACACATGACCTCCCTGGGGAAAAAATGTCTCTTTCCTGGAATCACATACATATGTACAGCTTATAGCTAAGAAAAAGCAGGAGTTACGTTTTACTCTCATAAATTATAAACTTAAAACTATCAGATATGTTTAGGAAAATGATTTTATCAACTAGTGAATTACAAGCCCTTTATAAATTTGGCCCAATCTCATTTTTAACTATTGCAAGGTGAATTTTTGGACATAGTTCAGTAATGAATATGGCAATAATCCCTCCTTTCTTCCTGGTGAGAACAAAAACTTTTTTTTTTTAATTTTTTTTTAACTTATTTATTTGTCAGAGAGAGAAGGAGAGAGAGCGAGCGAGCACAAGCAGACAGAGTGGCAGGCAGAGGCAGAGGGAGAAGCAGGCTCCCTGCCGAGCAAGGAGCCCGATGTGGGACTCGATCCCAGGACGCTGGGATCATGACCTGAGCCGAAGGCAGCTGCTTAACCAACTGAGCCACCCAGGCATCCCATTGAACAAAAAATGTCTTAACTGGACCGAAAGTAATAAGTAAACAGACTGCATATAAAAAATACATAAACTGTGTATTAAGATGAAAAACTCATGGAGTGCTTGGGTGGCTTCAGTTAAGCAGCCATCTCTTGATTTCTGCTCAGGACATGATCTCGGGTCCTGGGATGGAACCCTGTGTTGGGCTCCGTGCTCAGCAAAAAGTCTGCTTCCCTCTCTCTTCTTCGCCCTCTACTCCTCTCCCTCTTCTCTGTCTCTCTTTCTCTCAAAAAAATTAAATAAATCTTTTAAAAAAGGAAAAAAACTCAGGTCTTCTAAAAATATAGTACTTTATATCCAATCTCATTCCTATATCTTACAACTTTATCATCAAATTTTCTAGAAAAATAAATATTAATGGTCACAGTTATATACATTTATCTACTTTTTCCCATTCTGAATCAAGTCAAATTCATAAAGGAGAGTAAAGTTAGAGTGGTCTTTAAAGCAACAACGGAAGGAAAAGGACATGTGTATCAGATTCAGACAGAAAAAATAAGCAAAGACTAAGAGGAAAAAGATCAGGTATCAGTAAGCACTGTGAAAAGGTAAGCACGGAACTTACTTAATCTGGAAACAAGATGCAAGGCATATATTTAAGTCACAAACAACATGTTTACAAATGTACATGTATTGCTTTCTGCATAACACACTGAAGAGTCAAAAGTTACATGACTTGGTAAGAATCAAACGCAAAGAAAAAGTTTTAGAGCAATATACCTAGAATTTAAATTAATTCAAGAATAATACAAAATAATCAAAATCGTCCAATATGCTTAACAATGCCAAAATGTTGTCAGATCTATTTGGGCCTTGACAATAAACCACAAGACCTACAGAGTATTTAAATCAGAATTAGAACTTTTTTTTTTTTTTAAGATTTTATTTATTTGACAGAGATCACAAGTAGGCAGAAAGGCAGGCAGAGAGAGGAGGAAGCAGGCCTTCGCTGAGCAGGGAACCCGATGTGGGGCCTGATTCCAGGACCCTGAGATCATGGCCTGAGCCGAAAGCAGAGGTTTTAACCCACTGAACCACCCAGGCGCCCCACAGAATTGAAACTTTTATACACACTATTAATAATGAAAAAAATTATTTAACTTTTTACATTTATTTACTTGTCAGAGAGAGAGGCAGGCAGAGGGAGAAGCCGGCTCCCCACAGAGTAAGGAGCCTGATGAAGGACTCGATCCCAGGACCCTAGGATCATGACCTAAGCCAAAGAAAGACGCTTAACAACTGAGACACCCAGGCGTCCCTATAATGAGAAAAATTCTTAAGCCTTGTTTTCTGGTAGTTCTATTGGTGCAATTGTTATTTCCTGAGAAATAGGGCAAGTTTGTCCTTCTATCCCGGGTACCGCAATTACTACCAATGGTCTATCCGAATCTTCTTCAAAGGTTTTAAGTATAGGGGATGTCTGGGTGGCTCACAGTTAAGCATCTGCCTTCAGCTCAGGTCATGATCCTAGGGTCCTGGGATCTAGCCCTGCATCAGGCTCCCTGCTAGGCGGGAAACCTGCTTCTCCCTTTGCCTGCCACTCCCCCTGCCCATGTTCGATATTTCTCTCTCTCTCTCTCTCTCTCTCTCTCTATATATATATATATACACATATATATATACATACATATATATATTTACATTCTTAGAACTTACTACATGTTTTATCTTTAAGTTTTTAAGCCCTTATCATTACTGGTATTTCCTTTAGGTGTGGCCTTTTGCCTTGGCAAACAGAGTGCAGTCTTTGTTCATCTTTTATTCTATTTTCTCAAACACAAAAAACAAGAGTGCCAAATATCACTTATCCAATGTCCAGAATTCACTGAAAAATACTCAAAAACAAAACTTCTAATAAAACTCAAGTATCACCTGTTAGTGATGGTGATTATGCTGTCATTAGTGATTATACTTATTCGATGGCCTTAAAGATGCTGTTTTCTTCTTTGCAGCATTTTTCCAGATTCAAAATGATTTATGACTATTGTAGGAAGCACTGTTTAGTTTCTGTGTCTGACATTCAAGGACAACTTTTAAGAAGAATATACCAATCCTTCCCTTGAAATACCAAAACATATTTCAGTTCTCTAGTCCAGAAATGTGAAAAAATAAAAACATATGTATATGAAAATATGAAAAAATAAAAACATATATAATGTGTGTATATATATATGTGTGTGTATATATATATATACACATATATATATCAGTAGGCACTGACATGCAATTTCATACAAAGAAGACATACTCATATGGGTCAACCAACCTTTTCAATTCCTGTCCTCCTATCTCAATTTAAACATGGTAACCTTGACCCTGTTGTTCTTGTCCCTACTGCCTACCAGCTTTAGGAAGAGGCTACCAGAATCCTTAGATATGGCTACACAAGGAAAATGGCTGAGAAATCTGTTTAGAATGAACATCATCTGAATTCTACTACATAGCTCTCGGCCTTGGGACTCCACACCCTGAACTTTTTTTTCCACCCCTTTCTGTTTTCTTGTTCTCTTCACATATGCACATCTTTTTTAAATTAACATATTTTATTACATATTTTTATATAGTTATATACAATATTATATATAATATATATATTAATTAATTAGCATATTATATATTTCATATCATTATATTATATATGATATATTTTTTAATTTTATTTTTTTATTTCTTTTCAGCGTAACAGAATTCATAGTTTTACACCACACCCAGTGCTCCATGCAATGCGTGCCCTCCACAATACCCACCACCAGGCTCCCCCAACCTCCCACCCCCCGCCCCTTCAAAACCCTCAGGTTATTTTTCAGAGTCCATGGTCTCTCATGGTTCATCTCCCCCCCAATTTCCCTCAACTCCCT
>PISX010015713.1:0-48942 GCA_004024625.1 Mellivora capensis
GTATCCCATTGTGATTATACTTGTTATGGTGCTGTGACATTGCTATCACAGTTGTTCTGGGCCACCATGCACTGCTCCTATAATGACAGTGAACTTAATGTTGTGTGTGTGTTTGACTCCTTCACCGACCAGCCATTCCCCCACCTCTCTCCCTGTCCTCAGGCCTCTCCCCTCTTCCCCTGAGATAGAACAATATTGAAATTAGGCCAGTTGATAGCCCTACAATGGCCTCTTAGACGGTCAGTGAAAGAATCACATGCCTAAATCACAAGCTAGAAATGCTTAAGCTTAGTGAGGAGAGCATGTTGAAAGCTAAGATATACTGAAAGCTAGGCCTCTTGCACCAAACAGCCAAGTTATGAAAGTAAAAGAAAAGATCTGGAAGGAAGTTAAAAGTGCTACTCCAGTGAATACACAATGATAAGAAAGCGGAACAGTCTTATTGCTGATGTGGAGTAAGTTTGAGAGGTCTGGATGAAAGATCAGTCCAGCTACAACTTTCCCTTAAAGCAAAGCCTAATCCAGAGCAAGGCCCTAACTCTCTTCAATTCTGTGAAGGGTGAGAGAGGGTGAGGAACCTGTAGAAGAGAAGTTGAGGCTAGCAGAGGTTGGTTCATGAGGTTTAAGGAAAGATGTGTGTCCGTGAGGGTTAAATGCAAGGTGAAGCAGCAGGTGCTGATGTAGAATCTACAGCAAGTCATCCAGAAGGCCTGGGGAAGATGAGTAATAAGGTGGCTACACTAAACAACAGATTTTCAATGTAGATGAAACAGCCTTCTTACTTGAAAGGGTGCCTTCTAGGACTTTCACAGCTAGAGAAGTCAATGCCTGGCTTCAAAGCTTCAGAAGGACAGGCTGCCTCTCTTGTCAGGGGCTGATGCTGCTCATGACTAAATTGAAGCCAATGTCATTTACCGTTCTGAAAATCTTAGGACCCTTAAAAGTTGTGCTAAATCTACTCTGCCTGTGTACCATAAATGGGGCAAGAAAGCCTAAATGGCAGCACATCTGTTTACAACATGATTCCATGAATATTTTAAGCCCACTGTTGAGATATGCTCAGAAAAGTATTCCTTTCAAGATATTACTCCTTGTGGAAAATGCAGCTGGTCACCCAAGAGTTCTGATAGTGATGTACAATGCAATTAAAGTTGTTTTTGTGCCTGTTGACACAGCCTCCATTCTGTAGCCCATATGGATCCAGGAGTCATTTGAACTTTCTAGTCTTATTATTTAAGAAGTACATTTTGTAAGGCTATAGTTGCTGTAGGTAGTGATTCCTCTGCTGAATCTGGGCAAAGTCAATTGAAAACCTTCCAGAAAGGATTCACCATTCTAGATGCCTTTAACAACACTCATGATTCATGGGAGGAGGTCAAAATATCAATATTAAGAGGAGTTTGGAAGAAGCTGATTACAATCCTAATATAGATGACTGTGAGGGGTTCAAGACTTGAGTGGAGGGAGTAACTATAGATGTGGTGAAAATAGCAAGAGAACTAGAATGAGAGGTGGAGTCTGAAGACATGACTGAGTTGCTGCAACCTCATGAAAAAACTTGAACGGATGAGCAGTTACTTCTCATAGAACAACGGAAGTGGCTTCTTGGGAAGGAATCTACTCCTGGTGAAGATTTTGTGAAGATGGTTGAAATGACAACAAAGATTTAGAATATGACATAAACTTGGTTGATAAAGTAGTGGTAGGTTTGAGAGGATTGATTGCATGTTTGAAAGAGGGTTTACTGTGGGTAAAATGCTGTCAGACAGCATCGCATGCTACAGAGAAATCATTCATGAAAGGAAGAGTCAGTCAATCAGTGCAACAAATTGGGTTGTTGTCTTATTTTAAGAAATTATCACAGCCACCCCAGCCTTTAGCAGCCACCACCCTGATGAGTCAGCAGCCGTCGACACTGGGCAGGACCCTCCACCAGCACAAAGATTATGAAGAGCTAAAAGCTCACATGATGGTTACATTTTTAAGCAATAAAGTATTTTTTAATTGAGGTGTGTACATTGTTTTTTTTTAGACATGATGCTGTTGTATACTTAATAGACTGTGGTATAGTCTATTTTATATGCACTGAGAAACCAAAAGATTCATTTGACTTGCTTTAGTTCAGTACTTGCTTTATTGTGGTGCTTTGGGACCAAACTTGCAATTATTTCTTAGGTATGCTTATACTATTATCACCCCCATTGTGTTAATTAGATGTCTTCCTGGTTTATTTAAGCCTGCAGTTTGATGTATTTTTGAAGTCTTTTGGTTTTTAAAAACAAAATGATTTCTAATCTAATTGAAATAAGTGTAAGCAAATTAGAATCTTCATGCTTTCCTTTCCATCAACAGAATCCAACATGGCGGAGTCTCGATTTTGGAATAATGCCAGACCGTCTTGATACGTCTGTGTCTTGTTTTGTGGTGAAGATATGGGGTGGAAAGGAGAACATCTACCAGCTTTTGATTGAATGGAAAGTCTGTTTGGACGGGCTGAAATACTTGGGTCAGCAGGTAATTTTTAGACTGTAGTTTTTAGTGTTTGCCTTCTCTAAGCCTACCTAATGTTTCTGTATATTGTTTATATTCTACATTTCCTATTATAGAGAGCCCTTATGATTATTTGCTTAATTATAGAAATTCTGAGTCATGGCCAAATTTAAAAATAATTTTTAATTGAAGAAACTTAAGAAGAAGTACCCTGAGCTGTTACTTTAAGAGAAAATTTTTTTTTTGAAGGAAAGAATATGCTTTCCCATAGCATTCTGCTTCTTCTGTTTTATTGCACTTGATCTTAGCCACAAGGCTGAGAAGTGATCTTCTCTTTTATTGGATCTAAAAATTAAGTTGCAAATATAGAACATACTATTAAATACTTCTCTTATGACCAGTAGAGTTGAATGATTTTGGGAAGGAGAGGTACTAATAAGTTATTTATTTTTTAATTTTTAATTTTTTTTTGAGAGCTATTAATGTTTATTAAACACAGGGCTGACAAATGCCTGACTTGCATACTACTACCAAGTCCCTATGAGTGAGGTAGCTATTGGAGCATAACATTCCTCTAGCTGAGCTTCTAAGTCGCTCCATAATCCCTTTGGACACAGTGTTCTGGGATGCAGCTCGCAATGTATCAGAATTGCTGATATATGAAACCTATTTGCCATCCCCAGACTAGATTATTATACTTAATATTTCATAGCAGCCTTGTGAAGGTTGGTATTAGTGCCCTTATTTTCTAAGTGGGAAAATTGAACCATAGGGAGTTTAGGTAACTGCTCAAGATCACACTGCTAGGTGGAGGAAGATTGAAACCTAGGCCTGGCCGACTTACAGATGCATTCTTCGTGCTGTACCACACTGATCTATACATGTGGTCCTTGGTAACCTACCTTGGAATAAATGCTGTGTCTATTTGTGATACCTATTGGATACTGTTAAACGTAACTCCAAAATGTTAGTCGTATCTATGAATATCCTTGATGTTTCTTAATATTTATTCAATATAGGCTTTCTGATTTCTTTCTTTCTTTCTTTCTTTCTTTCATTTATTTATTTATATTATTATTTTGAGAGAGAGAGAAAAAGCATGCACATGACCAGGGGTGGGGGATTGAAGGCAGAGGGGGAGAAAGAGAGAGAATCTTAAGCAGGCTCCATACCCAGTGCAGAGGCTGACACAGGGCTTGATCTCATGACCCTGAGAAAAAGACCTGAGCTGAAATCAGAGTTGGACGCTTAACCAGCTGAGTCACCCAGGTGCCCCTGCTTTATTTCTTTTAAAGAAACAATTTAATTCCACATATTTTTTTTCAGATTAAAAAAAAAACTCCTCTGCCCTCATTTTGCTTACCATATACTTTATTTTGTGTCTTCCTATAGCAATTAGAACAATGCATGTAATAGATATTTTATATAACTAAATTCTAACTGCTATGGATTCTTATTCTTTTTTGTTTCTCTATTTTTCCTTCTGTTTTAGGACTGGTCTCAATGAAAATTTATAAAATCATGACTTTTTGCTTAGGGCCTCTCTCCTCTCTTTCAGCATGAGACACTTGTTGCCTTTAGGCTGGCCAGCCAGAGCCCTGCACTGAGATGTATACTTTTTCTGTCTTCCCACATAGCATAGTTGGCTCTCTGTGGATAGACAATGCTATTGAGCTCTTATCTTTTTTTCTGAAAGTACTTACATTTCATGGAGGATGGTGCTTCTTTTTTTTTTTTTTTTTTAATTTTTTTTTTTAAATTTATTTATTTGTCAGAGAGAGAGGGAAAGTACAGGCAGACAGAGCGGCAGGCAGAGGCAGAGGGAGAAGCAGGCTCCCTGCCAAGCAAGGAGCCCAATGCGGGACTCGATCCCAGGATGCTGGGATCATGACCTGAGCCGAAGGAAGCCGCTTAACCAACTGAGCCACCCAGGCGTCCCGAGGATGGTGCTTCTTAACATTAGAGTTGTATGGCGGTAGTCTGGCAGGGGGTTTTTGGCCAAAGAAGATGGACTTCATGCTTTTCAACTTACATATTCCTTGGGTAGTGATCTTCTTGAAGTACCCAACTGTGTTTATGTCGAACCTGCTCTAATTTCAGAGTCCGTTTTTGGGTATCTTCTTACAAAGCTGATTTAGTGGGTAGAACAGAGAAAGAGAAAACATGTTTTTTATGCCAGTTAGAAACTTATTGTAGAAAGGCAAAACTCACCTACAAAATAGATACACTAAGTAACATACTACTAGGAAATCAGATAAAATAAAATTATACGTTTTCAGAGGAAAACAAGACTAAGATATATCAGGAGAACAGCCAGAATTACTTAGGTTCATTGATCTATCATCTGCTTTTTACCAGGCATTATTCTTACTGTTAAGGTCCCAGAGACCGAAAAGACAAGATCCTTAGACTTGGTAAGCTCATGATTGGTGAATACCTGCATGGACCTGCAGAGCACCATACACAAAGCTGTAGCTTTGTGATATAATTTGGGGGAGTATATGAAAGAGTTATTTAGACGTCAGGATAGAGTCAGGGAGGGCCGACTTTTGAATGAAACTTTGTTTATAGGTCAGGTTTGTTGAGGTATAATGTATATACAATGAAATTACCCCTTTAAGGTATACAGTTCAGTAGATTTGACAAATGTATAAATTCTGTTAACCACCACAATGAATAATGCTGCTGTGAATATTTAAATATACACCTTTATGTTGACATATGTTGTCCATTCTATTGAGGAATGGAATTTCTGGGTCTAGTGGTAAGTGTATGTTGAAATTTATAAGAAGTTCCCAAGTTGTTTTCCATTCTGTTGGGTTTTAACCATTCTGATGGATTCGAAGTGGTATCTTGTTGTGACTTTTTTTGGTAAAGTTTTAGTTGTAATTACCCAGTGTTCATCATGACAGGTGTACTCCTTAATCCCTATCACCTATTTCACCCATCCCCCACCTACGTCCCTTTGGTAACCACCGATTTTTTCTCTATAGTTAAAAGTCTGTTTCTTGGGGCACCTGGGTGGCTCAGTGGATTAAGCTGCTGCCTTCGGCTCAGGTCATGATCTCAGGGTCCTGGGATCGAGCCCCGCATCGGGCTCTCTGCTCAGTGGGGAGCCTGCTTCCCCCTCTCTCTACGCCTGCCTCTCTGCCTACTTGTGATCTCTGTCTGTCAAATAAATAAATAAAATCTTTAAAAAAAAAAAGTCTGTTTCTTGGTTTGTCTCTGTCTCTTCCCACCCTTTTGCTCATTTGTTTCATTTCTTAAATTCTACATAAGAGTGAAATCATATGGAACTTATCTTTTTCTGATTGATTTATTTCACTTAGCATTATCCTCTTGAGCTCCATCATATCATTGCAAGTGACAAGATTTCATTCTTTTTTATGGTCTAGTAATATTCTCTCTCTCTCTGTCTCTCTCTCTCTCTCACACACACACACACACACACACACCTTTTATTTGTCAATCGGTGGACATTTGGGGTGCTTCCATATCTTGGCTATTGAAATAAAACTGCTCTAAACATAGGGGTGCATATATCCCTTTGAATTAGTGTTTTTGTATTATTTGGGTAAATACTTAATAGTACAATTGTTGGATCATAGGGTATTTCTATTTTTAAATTTTTGAGGAAACTCCATATTGTTTTCCGCAGTGGCTGCACCGGTTTGCATTCTACCAACAATGCACAAGTGTTCCTTTCTCTCCACATCTTCACCAACACCTGTTGTTTCTTGTGTTCTTGATTTTAGCCATTCTGACAGTTATGATATCTCATTGTAGTTTTGATTTGCATTTCCCTGGTGTTAAGTGATGATGAGCATCTTTTCAGAGCATCTTTTCATGTGTCTGTTGGCCATCTGGATGTCTACTTTGGAGAAAAGTCTGTTCATGTCTTCTGCCCATTTTAAAAATTGGATTATTTGCTTTTTTCGGTATCGACTTTTATAAATTCTTTATATATTTTGGATACAAACCCTTTATTTGATGTTATTTGTAAATATCATCTCCTATTCAGTAGGTTGCCTTTTAGTTTTGTTGATTGTTTCTTTGGCTGTGCAGAAGTTTTTTATTTCGATATAGTCCCAATAGTTTATTTTTGCTTTTGTTTCCTTTGTGTCAGGGGACCAATCTAAAAAGCAGTTGGTGTCAGAAAAATTACTGCCTGTGCTCTTTTCTAAGATTTTTATGGTTTCAGGCCTCACATTTAGATCTTTAGTCCATTTAAAAAAATTTATTTATTTGACAGGCAGAGATCACAAGTAGGCAGAGAGGCAGGCAGAGAGAGAGGAGGAAGCAGGCTCCCTGCCGAGCAGAGAGCCCGATGTGGGGCTCGATCCCAGGACCCTGGGATCATGACCTGAGCCGAAGGCAGAGGCTTTAACCCACTGAGCCACCCAGGTGCCCCTCTTTAGTCCATTTTTAATTTATTTTTGTGTATGGTGTAAGAAAGTGGTCCAGTTTCATTCTTTTGCATGTGGCTGTCCAGTTTTCCCAACACCATTTGTTGAAGAGACTATCATTTTCTCATCGGATATTCTTTCTTGCTTTGCTGAAGATTAATTGACCAGATGATTATGGGTTTATTTCTAGATATTCTATTCTGTTCCATTGATCTATATGTCTGTTTTGGTGCCAGTACCATAGTGTTTTGATTACTGCAGCTTTGCAGTATAACTTGAAGTCCAGGATTGTGATACTTCCAGATTTACTTTTCTTTTTCAAGATTGCTTTAGTGATTCAGGTTCTTTTGTGGTTCCATATAAATTTTAGGATTGTTTGTTCTGTTTCTATGGAAAATGCTATTGGTATTTTGACAAGGGTTACATTAAATATGTAGATTGCTTTGAGTAGTATAGACATTTTAACAATATTTGTTCTTCCAATCCATGGGCATGGAATTTAGAATGTCCTTCCATTTCTTTGTGTCATCTTCAGTTTCCTTCATCAGTGTTTTATAGTTTTCAGAGTACGGGTCTTTAACCTCTTTGGTTAGATTTATTCCTAGGTGTCTTATTATTTTGGGAGTAATTGTAAATGGGATTGTTTTCTTTCTTTTTTTTTACTTATTTTAAAAAAAAAGATTTTATTTATTTATTTCATAGGGAAAGAGGGAGAGAACAAGTCGAGGGGGCAGGGGAGGTAGCGGCAGAGGAAGAGGGAGACAGACTGCCGATTCGGGGCTCGATCCTAGGACTCCTAGATCATGACCTAAGCCAAAGGCAGATGGTTAACTGACTGAGCCACCCAGGTGCTCCTGGAATTGTTTTCTTAATTTCTTCTTCTGCTGCTTAACTATGAGTATATAAAATCTTCTGATTTTAATTTTAATTTATCTAGTGATGAAGTCATGTTGAGCAATAAAAAAAGGTTTATTTGTCATCATTCTCTCTCTTGCCCTTTTTTTAGTGAAATGTTTATTTAGGTCTTTTGCCCAGTTTTTATTTGGCTGTTTGAATTCTCATTATTGAGTTGTAAACCTTCTGTATATATTGTGGATATGAGTTAGTTCTTTATGTGATAGTATTTTCTGAATATTTTCTGCTAGTCTGTGGCTTGTCCTTTTTTAAAAAAAAATTTTTTTTTTTTTTAATTTGACACGCAGAACACAAACAGGGAGAGTGGCAGGCAGAGGGAGAGGGAGAAGCAGGCTCCCCACTTGAGCAGGGAGCCTGATGCGGGACTCAATCCCAGGACTCTGTGATCATGACCTGAGCTGAAGGCAGACACTTGAGTAACAGAGCCACCAAGGCGCCCTTTGTCCTTTCATTTCTCTAAGTGTCATTTAAATAAGTTTATAAGTGTTAAAGTCCACTATATGGGTGTTTGCTTTTATGTTTCATACTTTTTGTGTCTTATCTAAGACATATTTGCCTAATCCAGGGTCACAGATTTTCTCCTATGGGGTTTTTCCTCTAGAAGTTTTATACTATTAGGTTTTATGTTTATGTCTATGATCATTTTGGATTAACTTTTATTTAAAGTATAAGGTTCTTTTTTTTTTTGCAGATGGATGAACATTTTTTTTCTGTACTCTGTTACAAGAACTATTATTTCTCCATTGAATTACCTTGCTATCTTTGTTTAAAATCGATTATTTAAAATAATTTTGTGTGGGTCTGCCTCTGGACTCTCTTCTGTTTCATTGTTCTATAGGTCTGTCTTTATGTCGATACCACATTATCTTGAATTCCACAGTTTATACATCATGAATTCAGGTAATAAGAATCCTCCAGCTTTGATCTTTTTTCAAATTGTTCTGGCTGTTTTTGATCTTTTGCCTTTACCTATACACTTCAGAATTAATTTGTCAATTCTACAAAAATCTGAGAAAATTTGGGGAGAATTGACATCTTGCTAGTATTGGATGTTTCAGTCTATGGACATCTCTCCATTTGGGAAAATCTTTGATTTCATTCATCAGCATTTTGTAGTTTTAAGTATATAGGTCTTGCACATATTTTGTTAGATTTGTACCTGTGATTCCATGTTTTTTAGGCTAGTTTAAATGCTATTCATTTAAAGAATATGCCTATTTCCAGTTGTTGTTGCTAGTATATAGAAACATTTCTGTATTAAGCATGTATTCTGTGACCTTGCTAAACTCATTTATTAGATTTAGTAGTTTTTTTTTCCTTGTAGATTCCTTTTGTAGATTGCTGTGTAGGCAGTCATGTCTGTGAACACATAGTCTAATTTCTTCCTTTCTAACGAATATGTGTTTTTTCTCTTTTCTTATCATTTCATTGGTAAGACCTCAGTACAGTGTTGACTAGAAGTGAGTAAAGTGGGCATCCTTGTTTTGTTACTGATGTTGTGTAAAAGTATTAAGTCTTTCATTATTAAGTATAATATTAGCTGTAAATTTTGTAGCACTTTATCAGGGTGAGGAAATTTCCTTTCATAATGGATTACATTTGCTAATATTTTATTAAAGCTTCTTTCATCTATGTCCATGGGGGATATTGGTCTGTACTTTTCTTGCCTTGTTCTTGTCCAGTTTAGTATGAGAGTAATGCTATTTTTGTAAAATGGATTGGGAAACCTTAAGTCTTCTATTTTCTGGAGGAATTTGTGTAAAGTTGGTATTACTTATTCTGCATATGTTTGGCAGAATTCTTCAGTGAACCCATCTGGGTGTTAAGATTTCCCTGTGGGGAAATTTAAAAATGTGACTTCTGTTACTTTATTAGATGTAGGGCTATTTAGCCTCTCTGTGCCTTCTTTTTTTTTTTAATTTTATTTATTTGATAGAGAGAGATCACAGTAGACAGAGAGGCAGGCAGAGAGAGGGAAGCAGGCTCCCTGCTGAGCAGAGAGCCCGATGCGGGGCTCGATCCCAGGACCCCGAGATCATGACCCGAGCCGAAGGCAGTGGCTTAACCCACTGAGCCACCCAGGCGCCCCCTCTCTGTGCCTTCTTATGTGAGCTTTGATAGTTTGTCTTCCTAAGAATTTATCGGTTTCACCTAAGATTTCAAGTTTATTAGTATAAAGATTTCCACAATATTACTATATTCTTTTAATGTATATAGGCTATATAGTGATCCTCTTTCATTCTTGTTATATGTAATTTCTGTCTCCTCTCTTCTCTTGATCATTGCTTAGAGATTTATCTGTTTTCTTAGGTTTTCAAATAACTAGTGTTTGGTTTCTTTGATTATTGTTATTGTTTTCAGTTTCATTGATTTCTGATTTTATCCTTTAATTTTCTTCCCTTTGCTTGCTTTGGGTTTACTTTGCTCTTCTTTACTAGTTTCTTAAGGTAGGATTTTTGTATTACTGTTTCGAGACTTTCTTTTTTAGATTAAGCACCTACTAAATTTTTCTCGAAGTCTTACTTTAACTGTGACTCACAAACTTTGATGTTGTATTTTCATTTTCATTCAATTCAAAATATTTCCCTTTTATTTCTCCTTGATCCATAGGTTATTTAGAGGTGTGATGTTTAATTTTCAAACATTTGTGGATTTTCCAGGTATCTTTCTTTTGTGGATTTCTACTTGAATTCTGTTGAGTTTAGAGAAAATAGTTTGTATGATCTCAAATCTTTTCAGCTTTTCTGAGGTTTTAATTTTATGGCCTTAGAATATAAAGTCTCTTTTTTGGTTAATGTTTCTTATACATGTGATGGGTATTCTGTTGTTGTTGAATCCAGATGTCATTTAGGTTAAATTGATTGTCTTGAGTGAAATTTGGGTGATATGTTGGATTTAGCCATAGGAGATGGGGCACAGAAGTACGATATAACAGACATAATCTGATTCATTCGTTTTTACTTTAGGAAACTAGAGTCCAAAGTGATTGCAACTTACATATTATTATCTAAATTTAAACTGCCTTCTTGAAAATAGAAAATAATATTCATCTTTTTTTTTCTAGGACTTTATAGTTTTTAAAGCACTCTTATAGACTAATTGGATTGTGTTTCCTTTGAGATCTGAGAATGTATAGTATGTCTCTGGATCCCTTATATTTCAGAAATAACATTTCCATAGCAATCTCAAGAAGCGTTTGTAGATAATATATGTGAATGATCATGCCTGTTATCTCGGTATAATGATTTTGTGAGCCCTTTGACTAAAGCACTAAAGCAGGAAGCACTCAATTGATTACCTGGTCTTAGGATAAATGATATATTTTCTGCTGGCTTGTTAGGTTAGTCCTGTTTCTCAGCATTGAAGTAGGTCTTTCTGTAACTGTCACGCCTTAATCATAATAAAACTTAATTGGAATGAGAAAAACTGATAGCATGTTTTTCTTCTCTCTTAGATTCATGCCCGCAACCAAAATGAAATAATTTTTGGGCTGAATGATGGCTACTATGGTGCTCCATTTGAACATAAGGTAAGAGGATTTTCCTAATGCTGTGAGTTTTGTTTAGTGTAGCTGTGCCTCGATGTACAGTGTAAAAAGCTCTGTGTAAACAGAATCTTGTTTTAAGTATCATTGTACATTTATTTAGTGTGGCTTAAGGTGATGCTTTTTAAAGGGAAAACTTGTTTTGTAACCCTGATTCATCTTTTCTAAATCCAGATTATTAATTTTCTTAACAAAATCTGGGCTTTTTGCTCTTATTCTGTGTAATTCTTTGGAGAGTGAAAACAGAATGGTGAATTTTGATAAAGTGCAATACAGTTTTATTAAATGTTTCAGATACCTTTTACACTTTGAGTAAATTTAAGAAACTGTGAGTCAAGTGGTATTATAGTCAGTGCTGTCTCTGTATCTACAGGCAATTAGAGAAAGGAAAGGGAAGAGAATTCGTATTTACCAAGTACCTACTATCTGTGTTACTATGCCAGGTGATTCATGTTCTTTATCCCACTTAATAATACTAGCCACAAAACAATGAGGTGAGTTTTCTATGTTACTTGCTCTTAGTGATCACATTGGTTCATAATTCTTCGTTGTGTGAGATGCTATTTCTGGAATGCTCCATTCATTTAGCAGCTAATTATTCAGTACCTGCCATTTGTCAGCCATTGTGCCCTCTCCGTAAGTGCTAAAGGTACATTGGTGAGCAGATGGATGTTTTCCAGCAGAAGTGTGTGGAGGAGACAAGCGCTGGTGAGGTGACCTAACAGATGAATACGTATAAACACAAATGGTGGTAATGCTATAAGCATGTCGGGAGGATCTTCCATATACTCTAGGGACTGTCTTTTTGAGAACTAGACTTTTAAGGCTGCAATCCAGAGGATGAGTGGAAATGAACCAAGTGCAGGGAGTGGGGGCTGAACGGGGACAGCGTTCTAGCAGAGGAGGTTGGCAAGTTGCAAGGCCATGAAGTGAAAAGACACATGGTGGGTTTTAGGGACTAAAGGAAGGTCAGAGTGATGAGGAAGAGTGATACCAGATGGGGGTGGACAGGAAGGCAGGGACCATATCATATAGACCTTTTTAAAGGATTTTGTCTTAAGAGCAGTGGATTTTTAGTGTTGAAGGATTTTTAGCATGACACAGATATAATTTGATTTTTATTTTAATAATTTCACTCTGTCTGTAGTAAAGAATAATTGTAGAAGAGGTAAGAATATATGCGGAAAGACAGAAAGGAGGATCATGTAGTATATTAGGTAAGAGATGCTGATACTTTGAAACAGGGTTATGGCCCAAAAGAGAGAATGTGGATTTAGGAAAGTTTTAGGAGGTAAAAATCGTTAGGACCCGGTATCCTTCAGATTTAGAGTATAAGGAAAAAGACAGTGTTAAGGATGACTTTTGGGTTTCTGGCTTGGGTACTGTAATGGGATAAATAAATGTTCCAGGCACTAGGAGAACTAAGGGGCGCTAAAAGAAGACCAGGTTTCCTGGAGGCAGATCGAGAGCTGATATTTGATCATATGGACCTTGAGATGCCTTTAAGATACCCAAGTGCAGATGGAGTTCAGAGGGGAGAAGTGGATTAGAGATAGGAATGTGGGGCCAGTGACAAACAGTCACTGAAATGATGAGTTCAGGCTAGGGACAGGGTGTACAGTGAGGAAAAAGGGGGCTTACTAACCAAGTCTTGAGGCCTCCACAACTTTGAAGGGCCAAGTAGAGGTGGAGGCATTGGAAAAGTTGACTGAGAATGAGTGATGAGGGATGTATAGGGAAAAGAGGGTGGAGTCTCACAGGCTCTCAGAAGCCAAAGAAAGAGATTTTTGTTTTGGTTTAGTATTTGGCATATAAGGGGGTGGAAGTGGGCAAATTAGATGAGGACTGAAAATTGCTCATTGGATTTGGCAAAATGGAAGGTATTCTAGGTGACTTCACCAAATTCAGTTCAAGCTCTGATAAGCTTTTTAAAAAAAATTTGTTTAAAGCCCTTATATTCTGGGTTCATAAAATTTATCAACACTGTGTACACCTTTGACATAAGAGATACCACTATATAATTTTCCTTTGTTATATAGATCCTCTAATCTGTAAGCTTCTTAAGGACAGATTTGTATATATAATTTTGAATTCCCGGTATCTGTCACAGTTCTTGAGACATGGTATTTGCTTAGTAAAAATGTTTGATTTACTGAGAGAATTATGAGATGGCTCCTGTTCTTGTTTGCAGTATCCCATGTATAGAGTTATCCATTCCAACTCTGTTGAGGGATTAAGTTCCTCTTGCAACTGGTAACTAGTACACTGTCTAGCACAATATCTGGTACATAGTAATAATATTAAAGTGAATACTTATTGAATGTGACTGTGTATCAAACACTTTTAAGAGCTTTATATCTGTTATTTTATTTAATCTCCATAAGAATTGTGTAGTCAGATACTATTAGTAATTGAAGTTTTGGATAGCCGGTGACTAATACCCCTTTCTTCTCCCTCTGAGTTTGGAACAAGTTTAGAAATAAGATAGGTGATAGATAAATGGAGATCAGAACGTTGGCTTTATTTCTAATAAAATTAATTGGCAAATGTGTTTTAAATTCTACAACTAAAAGAGCTGGTATATACTTCCTCCCAAATTGAATCTTCCCCAAAAAACAACAAAACAAGCAAAACCAAGATCTTGCCCTTACAGGGACAAAGCCTAATCCTCCAAGCCAAAAGCAGAATTTATGTGTGGTGTAGGCAGGCTGTTCTGACTGGGAGGGAACCTGGAAAAAACTGACAGGCTGTCATGCCCTGTTTTGTCTCCCAAGCTCAACTGTCAGGCATGTCCTCTGCCTGTCCTGGAGAGGAACGAGAGAAGGACGCAGAGAAACTGGAAGTGTTCTTTTTAGGACCTGGGATATGGAGTGGGACATCTTTTTCTTTCTTTCTTTCTTTTTTTTTTCAAAAGATTTTATTTATTTACTTGGCAGAGAAAGAGAGTTTAAGCAGGGGGGGCACCAGGTACAGGGAGGGGGAGAAGCAGGCTCCCTGCTGATCAGGGAGTTGGGCTCGAGGAGTAAGATATCTTTTGCCTGTGTGGAAACATGAGTGCAGAGTGTTCCTAGTAATAATAATAATAATAATAATAATAGCAGCTAATGTTCAGTGAGCTGATAATAATGCTAGGTGCTGTTCTAAGTGCTTTACATAATTTACCTCATTTAAACCTCACAATTGTCTTTTTACAGAAGAGGAAGTCTGCACATAGAAGTTAAGTGACTTTCTCAAGATTACAGAGCTACTAAGTAGCAGAGCTGGGATTCAAGACCGAATGGTCAATAAAAGTTTATAGAATATGTATTATTGTAATAAGTGGTATATATTATTCTATAGTCCTTCATTAGTGAATTTTACAGATTTAGATGCCAGCCTTATCTTGCCCCTGTACCAACTTTCAGGTGAACATCTGATACATAGTTTGAACCTTAAAAAGCATTAGTTTTCCTTTTTAAAGAAAGCCATAAACAGTTTTTCCAGTCAAGATTCCTTGTAAGTGCACACTTTTAGTCCCTCAACTGCACCAAACAAAAGGCAGTGGTAGGTTTAAAAAAAACCAAACAAACAAACCCCAAAACCCAAAGAACAAAAACAAAACAAAACAAAACAAAAAAAACCCTAGTGATTGGTGAGATCAGAGAAATTTCAAGAGACATACTTGCTAAAACAAAACTAAAAGCAAGAAAATAAACCCATCTGGAACAGAAGTAGTAGGCAGAAGCCTAGTCCTTGAAAGATGAGCTCCTCTGGGCACAATGAACAGAAAATGAGCACAAAGCTGAGGTCGGTAGGACTCTCCCGATTATAGAAGGAGGCTGAAAAAAAGACATAGGAACTGCAGATCTTTAATGTTAATTTTAAAAGGAGAAATCTTAAAAAAAAAAAAAAGGAGAAATCTTAAAAGTGAGCAGAGAGAAAGGAACTATTACCTACAAATTAGACTGACAGCAGACTTTTCAACAGTAACGGGTGATGCCAGGAGAAATAATCCTCGGAGTGCCATTAACTATTAAATGTATAACTGTATTTCTAGTCAACCTTCAGTCAAGAGCATGGATGAAAGAGGGACAACTTTAAAGACACACAGATTGAGAATTTACTTCCCACAGACCCTTTATCTATACTGAATATTGGAGGCAGAGAAGTGATCCCCAAGGGAAGATGTAGGAAGTAACAGCAAGTTACAGGAAGACACGTGAAAATGGTTACAACGTTAGTGAATGCAATTAACTACTGACAGCAAACTAACACACAAACAAAAGCTTAATATGTAACAAGTTATATGTTTTTATGTGAAAATAAGCTAGACTATCGTTATTCAAAGTATAGTTTGTGGACCAGAGCTAGTCTAACAACTGTCTGTCACTAGGGACGCCTGGGGGGCTCAGTCGGTTAAGCTTCTGCCTTTGGCTTAGGTCATGATCCTAGGGTCCTGGGATCAAGTCCCACATGGGCTCCTTGTCCAGCAGGGAGCCTGCTTCTCTCTCTTTCTCTGCCTGCCACTCTGCCTGCTTGTACTCTCTGTCTGACAAATAAATAAATAAAAATCTTTAAAAAAAGGAAAAAAAAAAAAAGAACTGTCACTAGTCTGTGGTGAGCCAAGTATAAAAAGTGAGAGTAAATGTTTCAAAACTTTTATAGCAATTTGACATTATTTTGCCTTTTTATTGTATTTTACAAAATTATCAGTTCACAGTGGATTGAAGGAAAAGCACCTGGTCATTGGCTGCAGAGCTTTTTGGAAGCACTGCTCTAGACAGCAGTAGTGAGGGGAGGGAGGGTGTGTAAAGAGTTAATACTCAATGAGGTTACTGATCTGTCTGGGAGGAAGATAGTAAACAACTACAGAATTTGTTAGAAAAATTTGTGGCCAGGGGTGCACGTTAAAAATGTGGAAGTATCTAGAGTAGGTTAGAAACCAGAGAATATATACTTTTAAGTAGCAGAGGAAAAAAGGGACTATAAAGAGTAGAAAACTTTGTTGACTAGTAGGAGGGAGGAAAGAAAACAAATGGTAAACCAAAATATGTAGTCGAGTTGGTAGAAATAAGTCCAAATATATTTGTAATGACAGTAATTGCAAACATATCTGTGTTGGACATATTTCATAAAGGATTTTATAAAATGCTAAACTAACAAGGCTTTGAGAACAGGATTGTATTTTAAGAACGTATGTACACTAAGAAGACTTAAACTTGTGGGGTGAAAAGGAAGTACATTTTATTTTATTTTTTTTTTTTAAAGATTTATTTATTTATTTATTTGACAGACAGAGATCACAAGTAGGCAGAGAGTCAGGCAGAGAGAGGGGGAGAAGCAGGCTCCCCGCTGAGCAGAGAGCCCGATGCGGGGCTCGATCCCAGGACCCTGAGACCATGACCTGAGCTGAAGGCAGAGGGTTAACCCACTGAGCCACTCAGGTGCCCCAGGAAGTACATTTTAAAGCAACTTTATAAAGAGTGACTAGAATTTTTGTTGACCAGTTCTTAAGCATTCTCGTTGTTTCACATTAATTGTGACCTGAAACACTGTTACTATTACTTCTGATGATTATGTTCCTGTCAATCCCCCCTCTGTCCATATTACTTAAAGTGCATTCAGCCTTTATGGGTCTAAAAGCTGAAATTACTTATTTGCTCAGAACTCTTGCTGCTTTGTTCTTCTGCTTCTCAAAAAGGCTTTACTCATTGCTGTTGAGTTTTTAGGAGCCTGGTTACTCTCTCAACTGTATAGGACAATGGACAAGTAGTTTAGTCTCATTCCTAGGAGTGTGTTTGGAAACTACTTAACACATTAGGAAATCTTTGACTAAAATATGCTGTGCATTTGAATCCGTTGTTCAGCAACCTCTGCTGACATTATTAGGGAGTGATATGTTCTCGTTAATTTTATGTAGTAAGATTGCATTTCTTTGGCATATGAAACATGGAACTCCTTAGTTATTAAACAGGAATGTGGATGAAGAGATGATTGAGTAAATGATGAAAATCTTCTGTTTGTATTTGCAAAAGTCATTTTTTCCATCAATAAATAACAAATACTCTGTGCCCATTATTAAACTAAGTATTTTGGGGTACAAAAGTATTAGATGCAGAGTCACAAATATTTATTTCCTTTAGGTGAGATAAAACACCGTATGTTCCAGAAGAGCTCTGGTTTACAAATGGATTTAGTTTGAAAAATTGTTTCTGAAAATGTCAGTTATTTGGATCTTGCAGATAACACAGGTGAATTGTATGAATTATAGCAGAGCTTTAAATAATCTGAAGAGGAAGAGGTGCTCTTTTTAACATTTGGAGACGGTGGAGAACCAGAGAGGAACTCTGTTGTGGCTTGAAGTTGGAGGGGATGGAGGTTGGTGAATAAAGCTAGGTGGCTGGGAGGAATGTTTTCTGGGTGGATTGAGCTTCTAGAATGGCATTTGGGGAGCATGAGAAGTAAGAGGCTATTGGACCAGCTCCTTATCCAGTAAGCTGGAAACCTTTCAGATCTCAGTTTAGGAGTTTAGCCTTTTATATAGCTATGCAAGGCTCTCTTTGCTTAAATTGCCTTTTGTCAGCTACTTTTTTTTTTTTTTTTTTTTTTGCTACTCTTGTTTTTGGGAGGATGCTGACAGCTTACCTGGGTGAGTGTATACTCCTAGTAGATAGAAATATAGAAATACAGATTTTGGAGTCAGATTGATGTGAGTTTAATTCCAGGCACTTCTGCAACTTACCTCTGAGAGAGATCTTGGGCAAATTAAGTCGTCTCTGAGTTTTTCTCTTATATGTAGAACAGTTTCTACCTCATCCTTGGAGGATGGAAAGTGATAATGTACAGTATAAGCCTGGCACATGAGTAGAGTTCAATAATAAATGGAAACTACTCACTGGGATCTAAACCCTATGATAAAAGGGTTTTTTATATGTCAATGCAATAATTCTATTGCATTGACATTGTTTCGTTGTAGCAGTACCTGGCATATAGTATAGCAGGTGCTCAAAAGAAGCTTGTTAATGAATGTAGGTGAATGCATGCTGTATTTGGGACTATCATAGCAATAATTGAGAATTAAAATCTTGAGGGGTTGGTATTATTTCTCTCTTCTACCCCAATTTAACCCTATTATTTTTAAGGATTTTATTTATTTATTCATTTGCAAGAGGGTGAGTGAGAGCATGAGTGAGATGGGGAGGGGCAGAGGAATAGGGAGAAGCAGACCCCCCACTGAGCAGGGAGCCTGACCTGGGGGTTCCATCTAGCACCCTGGATAATGGCCTCAGCTGAAGGCAGACCCTTGTCAATTGAGCCACCTAGGTACCCCTCTGGAGTTTTATTTTTATGTAACTCATACTGCCATAATAACTACTATGTTTTTGACAAAGTACAAAAAGCATCAGCTTGGTAAGAATTCTTTTCTCAGACTAAAAGTTATAGCAGCAGTATCTTCAGAATCCAGTAGATGGCAGTGCATTCTCACTCTAATGAAAAAAAAAAAAGAGCAGGAGTAGAATCTAGTAAAAAGGATCAAATCTTTTTGGAATGAAATTCTCAGGAGATTGAAATAGCAATTTGGTGATTAATTTCACAAACATAGTCACACAACTTGACCATCTCAAGTACCTAGTCGAGCCTAGATTAAAGATTTAGGGACAATAGCAAGTTCCAGAGTCTGTTTTGAGAACTTGTACAAATGACAATTCCTAATTTTATATTTTTCAAGGCATGATACTTTTGAAAAGTAGAAAATCTGATTTCTAATCCCAGTCAAGATATTCCCATTTGGTTAACTTTATAGAACTGAGAAATTAAAAGATGGCTATTTCTTCTTACTAGTCAAATTAATGGACATAAAACTTGTTTCCAAAGCACATCCTACACAGTACTCAAAGCTGGACGTTCAGCGGTAGGGATTAAATGTCCCAAGTAGCCTGTGTTTTAACAATAGGGAAAGGGATATGGTATAATGTCCAAGTCTTTCTGTACATCATTAAACAAAAGTTGGAAAATCATAAAAATAGACCATTCCTCTACATACTCTATTCAGTTTTCCTTACGCCTCTTCCCACTCCATTATAAAATATAAAGACAATAAATCTTCAGGGGCTGTTTCTAATAGCTGCCTGCTTTGTCATAAAACATTTAGATATCTGAGCTCTGTCTAAATCCAGGGTAAAACGTTGTTTCTGAATGATTTGAGCTGGTACGATAGCCTAGTAACTCTTACTTATACCAGGTAGGGACCGAGCATTTGAAAGTTACCCTTGCCAGTTTTCACTTACTGAGTACGTACTCTTTGTTAGACACTATACTAGCTGTTTTATGTGGCTTTATTTAATCTCGTGTAACAACTCCACGAGGTGGTTATTATCCTCATTTTATAAGTAAACTACCCTAGAAGAAAACCTGAAACTACTAACCCAAGATTATATAGCTGGGGAGTAGCAGAACCATGACTTAAAAGCAGGTCTCCTTTATTCAAAGGTGTTTTCTTTTAAACACTATGCTACATGCCATCTCTACATTTCTTCCCACTTCATATATCCTGTTCAAAGTACCAGGTCTCTGTGTTTACATTTAACCAGAGATCTCCATTTTGTGCATTGTGAGAATCCCGTGAGAAGGTACGTGGGAAAGGGCTTTGAATGGTATGAAGTGCGTTATTGTACAGACTGTGTGTATTTATTATTGTAAAGTGGGCATACAATGCCCGTGAGGCCATCAACCCACTGAAGTCTACACAAGTTCCACGTATTAGTCACTGTATTTGGCTTCTCTTGAGTCTTTTTTTCTCTTTTCCCCCCTTTTCTCTTGGATCAAATTAACTTCTGACAGATGTTTGGAAAATCATCTTATCCTGTAATTCATATTTATAAATCCTGCTGCTGCAGTGTGGTCCCCATTCTCCCTCTTCATTGCAGCCAGAAAATAATCTGGGAAAATGCCACGTTTCCTGTTACGAATTTGGAGGATCTTGTGTTCTTAGCACAATTTTTTGAGCTTTTCTAAATCGTAATACTGGAAAATTCAAAGCCAGGCAGGGTTCTTTGTATAGATGTTTTAGATTCTTGAAAAGTAAACAGAAACAGAGCTCCAGACTTACCCTCACTAGAGGATTCAGAGTTTAAAATTTTGAAAACTTGTTTTTACTCTTCTTTCTTGGATCTGTAGTGAGGGCATGCTTGGCCTTTGTGTCCCCCCACCCCACCCCATAGTTGGTTTTGGCTTAAATTGTTCTTCCAAGCTGGGAGTCCTTTCTTCTCTCTCTCTCTCTCTCTCTCCCCGCCCCGTTCACTAATGCTCATTAGCGTGATGCCAGTCCTGCCTTCTCTTCGCCTCTCACATGTATAGGAATTTGTGTGCGTGCCTTCTCTCCTCTTGGGCATAAGCTCCTTTCCACTGAAGTTGTGTCTTACTTTTGTGAGTCTCAAGATTTAGCATAGACTTTGCTTAGTTCATATTTTTCCATGAGTGAACTCAGTCTGTTCGGATCACGCGGTTCCTGTCTCTACTCTGAAAGATACTTTCAGGTTACGTGACAGGCGCAGCTTCGGTCCTCTTGTCAGGGAGTAGCACTGATGGCATTTAAGTCCACTTCATGCTTGCACTGTGCGACTCTGATTGTAATGCTTTCTTGAGGGTCGTTTAAAACACTAAAATATGAACAAGGATTTCTTTACCCTATTGAATTTAAAAGAAGGAGTTGATTTTGGTTTCAGGATCTGTATACTTTTGCTTAACAGTACTATTCTTATTTCTCAATGCTTCTCACTATTTTGAGGGAGAGGAGAACTTCCTCTGTGGTCTCAAACCTTACACCAATTCTGGGGGAATACATATATTCAGTTCTGGTTCAGTGTCTCAGAAGAGGTCTTGCCTTTCCTCCTGAAAAGCCTAGCTTCTGGGCTTCCTCAGAGGCAGAAGGTACCCAAAATTAGACGATACTTGACAGAGATTCTTGACTTTTTTTTTTTCAGTTTACACTTGGCTGGCAACTAAAAGTGTGTTAAGGTCCAAATGAACATACACACATAGGAACACAGGCTATCTATTGGTTCATCAGGTAGCTATTTTAAGAGATGTTGTACAAATAAATACTATATTTAAAAATGGATACTGATTGCATCTGAAAATACTCTCAAGTAGTAGAGAGCCATTGTTTTTTCCCTTGCCAATCATAATTTCTTATTCTAGCTAAGTAAGTAGAAAAAAGACTACTTGCAAAGCTCACTTAATAGTTTTATGAATAACATCTAGAATGTATCAGTTCTGCTGAGGAAAGCTTTCCGTGGAGCCTTTAAGCTGTTGTCATCAGGTTTCCACCTGGGCCTTTTGTCTTCTCATGAACATGTTCTATTTGCATTCAGATCTCTCCCAAGTCTACATCTCTGGTCTCTATTTCCATATATCCAGACTGCGTTAAATTGCTTGGATGTTTCAAAGACACATACACCTTACATGACCCAAACTGAGCTCAGGTCTCCTCCCCATCTTGAAAAACTTCTTCCTGTTGTATTCCTTAGTTTAGTGAATGGTACTACTATCCATGTATTGTCTCAAGTCAGAAAGTCAGAACAGGGGAGTCAGCTTGGACCCCTCCCTCTTTTTTGAATGACTACTTGATGGTGTCTGTTAATTATCTACTTCTTTCCTGCTTTTTGGAGTATATAGCCAGATTTATCTTTCCAAATGCTGGTTATCTCCCTCTTTTATCTGAATCATTTCAGAGTAATTACTGGCTTATAAGGTCTTACTGTGTCATCCGGTTCCTGATTTCTAAGTACCCCACCCATAGCTTAGATCTCCTTTCTGTAGAAAGGCTTTCTGTGATATACCCCTAACTCTGGTTTGGATACCACTCTTACATGCTCCATGGCCCCTTCATTTTCCTCATCACTGATACTTATCTGATTGTATTCTGATTGTCCATTTGCTCATCTCTCTGTAGACTGTAAGGGCAGGGACAGGGTCTATCTGCCTTCATTACTAATTTATTCCTGGTGCTTAACACTGCCTGGCATATAGTAGTAATACAATAAATACTTGTTGAATGAGTGAGTAAAGCTTCTGTAGCAGCAGATCATTAAGCATTCTAATGGGATACATAATGGGATAAGCTGGTTATCATCTGGATGACTTGTTACGCAAAATTCTAGTTCTCTAGGATTAAATAGTTTCTGGCCATTTCTGCATCGAAACCTGTCATTTGCAGATTATTATACTTTAAATGGAACTCTTCATTTTTCTCTCCAGGCTTTATTTCCTTTCCATTTTCCCACATCTTTCTTAACTATTTTCCCATTTATTTGGGCCCCAAGTATTGCAGTTAGATTTGATTGAGTTCTTTCTTTTATCTACTCTATATAGTCGGCCACTAGGCTCTTTTGAGGCCTTTGAAATAATTCCTATCCGTGGCGACTTTTCCATCTCCACTGCCATGCGTGATTCAAGCTCAGACCGGCACCCCCGTAAGGATAGATTACTGTTGTAGTTTTCTGGTGGGCTTATGGACTCTAGTCTCTTTATATCCACTCTGTCTTATTCACCACTGCCTGATTCATCTTCCTAAGACATACTTTCATTTTTTATTCCTTTGCTTAAAAGCTTTATTGAGTGACTTCTTGTTGTTGCTAGTTGTGTCTGAATCTCTGACGTGCTTTCCTTCTCTCCATCAGCCTAAATTCAGTCAGTGATATTTACAGTAAGTACTTGTAGTTCTAGCTGTGCTTTTATCTTTTCTCTCTCTTTTAGTGTTTGAGCTCGCTCTTATTATTATCTCTAGTATGTGTGGATTTTTAGCATAGCCTGCTAACTGGTGTTGGGACATTCTGCCTTCTCTAATGCATCATATTTGTCATTACTGGGGTAACTTTCCTTAAACGCACCTCTGATCATTATGCTATATTGTCAGAAACCTTTCATGACCCCTTATTGCCTAGAGAGCTAAAAAGATGCACTTTTTAGCATGCCATTCAAGGCTTTCTCTACTCTGGCCCTCCCAACCGACTTACTCAACCCTGTTTCCCACTGTTTTGCTCTCCAGGGTTCCAAGTAATTTCCATGTCATTGAAGCTGAACAAATTGGACCACGACTTAATTTTCTCGGAATGCAACTTGTGTTTTCCCACTGTCATGCTTTGGCTAAAGGTGTTCAGACTGTGTGGGACTTTCCTTCACTGCCATTCAGCTTTTTAATACTTCTTAATCTGTTTCAATTACTGCCACCCCTGCAGCCTTTGATGTTCCTGCTCCTACTAGATGGAATCTTTACTACATCAGAACCCCTGTAGCTGTTTCCTTTTTAACCTATCCTATGGCACCTTTACAGTTTTTACTTCACTTGGAAACGTCACTGGGTTATATACATCATAGGGTCCTGGGTTGTATACTTTCATAAGGATGGCAGCATGTGCTTGACGCCCTCTGTGTATTAGGCATTCAGTAAACACTGAAATAAATAAGTATGTGTATTATACTCTTTGCTTCATCATCAGTTATCCTGTCAACTGGATTATTTTAGTGTAACTTAGAGTTCTAGTGAACTTGACGGTCTTGTGACTGTTGTAGCAGCCAAAAACTCTCAAAAATGTACCGCAATATAGTTTAAAAGGTGACTTTATCCAATAGTCTACTACAGGGGTAAGCAAACTATAGTCTAGCACATGGTTTTGTATGGCCCAACCGCTAAGAATGGTTTTTACATTTGTGAAGAATTTGAAGGAGAAAACAAAGAATATGCCACAGAGATGACATGCAGCTTACAAAGCCTGAAACATTTACTATCTGGCCATTGACAAAGTTTGTTGACCACTGATCTAGAAACACACCTGGTCATTTGCCTGGAATTACTCCTGCTCACTGGGTATGTGACATTAATCATCTGTTTTCTTGAACAATGTAGTAGGCACTCACCCAGACTGGTGCCTGTCCCTTCCTTGAAAAAGCATTGTTAGGCCTGGCTTCAGAAGAATTTTGAGTGACATGTAAATCTCCTCTGGGCTCTTTGGCACTTGGCAGTATCTCACACAGATAACCAGATACAAACGAGCCATTTCTTTCCATTATAATCCTTCATCAGAGGTCTGTCAGGATCACACATGTGGAGAAGTTAGATGCCATTCAGAACAAGGCTCTTAGCATATTTTAAGAATGTTAATTGCTAAGTGGTGGCTGAGGCAGAAGGGTTTAATAATGTTCTTAAGTTGCCTTAAATGTACATGGACCCAGAATTTTAGAACTGGAAAGGTCTCAGAGATCAAGTATAGCATGGTCATTAAGAAAATGGGCTGTGGAGCCAGACTGCATGGCTCTCCTACTTAATCCTCCTTGCGTCTCAGTTTCCTCACCTTTAAAGTGGGGATAATAATAGTCCCTGTTTCACAGGGTTGTGTGAAAAATATGTTAACCCTTAGCATATGAACATTTAAATTGTTAATATTAACTTGGAAAAGAACACTGCCTGGTATACTGTAAACACTCATAAATGTTACTCTTATGTATTCCTGTCATTTTTTGAAAATTGTTTTTATTACTAGTAGTTTCATCTCATTTTATAGTTAAAGAAACTGAATTCTAGAGGAGAGTTAAATTGTTTTCCCCACTTCCATGACAGGCAGAGTGGATTAATACGGAGGATCCTGGCTTTCATTTGAATTCTTGCTATGATGTATTGCTTTTAGTTGTATGTTAGTGGGTATGGATGATTTTTCAATAGAAAAAAGTGTGTCTGTTCACATTCAGTTAGCCTGATGTTTTTGAGGTGCATCCGTGTGTAGCACGTGTTAATACTTCTTTTCTTTCTATGGCTAAGAAATACCCATTGTCTTGATATCATTTTGTTTAACGGTTAATCCATTGATGGATATTGGGGTCATTTCTACCTTTTGACTATTGTGAATAGTGTTGGTATGAGGATTTGTATACAAGTATCTGTTTGAGGACCTATTTTCATTTCCTTTAGGTACATGCCTAGGAATGGATTGGCTAGGTCATATGGTAATTCTGTGTTTGACTTTTTGAGGAATTGCCAAGCTTTTTTTTTTTAAATGGTGCCTGATGTTTTACATTCCCAGTGGCACTATAGGAGGGTTCTAATTTCTCTACATCCATTTACTTTCTGTGGATTTTTTTTTAAATTTTGGGGTGCCTGGCTCGCTCAGTCAGTAGAACATGCGACTCTTGATCTTGGGGCGCAATGCCCAATTTGGGCGTAGAGATTAATTAAAATTTTTAAAAAATTTTGCTTGTTTATTTGTTGGTTTATTTGTTTTTGCTTATCTTAGTGGGTATGAATTAGTATCTTATTGTGGTTTTGATTCACTTTTTTTTTTTAAGATTTTATTTATTTATCTGACAGAGAGATTACAAGTAGGCAGAGAGGCAGTCGGAGAGAGAGGGGGAAGCAGGCTCCCTGCTGAGCAGAGAGCCCGATGTGGGGCTCGATTCCAAGACCCTGAGATCATGACCTGAGCTGAAGGCAGAGGCTTAACCCACTGAGCCACCCAGGCGCCCTGATTCACCTTTTTCTAATGACTAATGATGTTGGGCATCTTTTCATGTGCTTGTGGCTATTTGTGTATCTTTTTTTTGAGAAATGTCTCTGAGTCCTTTGCCCATTTTTTAAGTGGGTTGTTTGTCATTTTACTGTTGAGTTGTTAGAGTTCTTTATATATTTTAGATGGGAAACCTTTATCAGCTATATGATTTGCAAATATATTCTCCCATTTTGTGGATTGTTTTTTCACATTCTTATAGTATCCTTTGATGCACAAAGTTTTTAATTTTGATGAAGTCAAGTTTATTATTGTATTTGTTACTCATGCTTTTGGTGTCATACCTAAGAAGCCATTGGCAAATCTGAGGTTATATGGGTGTACCCCCGTGCTTTCTTCAAATAGTTTTATAGTTTTATAGTTTTAGCTCTTACAATTAGGCCTTTGGTCTGTTTTGAGGTAATTTTTATATATGGTGTTAGGGATGGATCCAAGTCATTCTTTTTGCCTATGGCTATCGAGTTGTTTCAGCATCATTTGTTGACAAGACTATTATTTTTCTGGTACCTTTTCTTGGTACCTTTGTCTAAAACCAGTGGATCACAGGTGTGTGAGTTTATTTGTAGATAACCAGTTCTGTTCCATTGATCTGTGGATCTACTTTCATGCCAGTACTACCCTATACTGTTGCTTCATCTTTGAAATCGGGAATTGTTTCTTTCTAACTAGTGTATTATATGGGTTTTCATTTATTGAACCACCCTTATGTACCTTAGATAAATCCCACTGTTCCTAGTATATAATCCTTTTTTAAAAAATTGCTTTTAAATTGTGGTGGGATATACATAATAACAAAATTTACCATCTTAACCATTTTAAGTGTACAGTTTAGTGGCATTCAGTATGTTCACATTGCTGTGCAGCCATCACCACCATCCGTCTCCAGAACTTTTTTTTTTTTTGTAAAACTGAAAAACTACCCATTAGGCACTAATTCCCTGTATCCCCCTCCCCCAAGCCCCTGGCACTTGCCCTCCTACTTTCTGTTTCTACAGATTTTCTACTCTAGGTATATTATGTGAATGGAATCATACAGTATGCACACTGTATGTGTCTAGGAGTGGATTGGCTGGGTCATATGCTAATTCTGTGTTTGTATGAGGAATTGCCGAACTTTTTTTTTTTTTTTAAATAGTGGCCAACTTAAAATAAGTCAGATACACTGATTTATTTTACTTAAAACATAAATCACCTCAAGGGTCATCTTATTATAGCAGAATTTCATTTCCTTTTTAAGGCTAAATGATATTTCGTTGTATGACTAAAGCATGTTCTGTCTGTTCAACTGTTGGTAGACACTGAGTTGCTTCTGCCCCTTGACTGTTGTGAATAATGCTCCTCTGAGCATGGACGTCAAATGTCTTTCTGAGTCTTTGCTTTCAGTTCTTTTGGGTCTATACCTAGAAGTGGAATTGTTAGCCAGTGGTTTACGTTTTTTAATATGTGGCTGGATTAGCTTTGCTAGTATTTTGTTGAGGACTTTTGCATATATATATTCATAAGGGATATTGGTCTATAATTTTCATGTGATGTTACTGTCTGGCGTTGGTATCAGGGTAATGTTGGCATCATAGAATGAGGTAAGAAGGATTTCCTCCTCTTTCCTTTTTTTTGAGAAGACTTTGAGAAGGATTGGTGCTCTTTTTTCTTTAAATGATTGGTAGAATTCACCAAATCATATGGTTCTGGGCTTTTCTTTGCTGGGAGTTTTATGATTGCTTATTTCAGCTTCTTGTGCTATGACTTTATTAAATTAACATTTTTTTTTTTATTTTTTTTTTTTAAAGATTTTATTTATTTATTTGACAGACAGAGATTACAAGTAGGCAAGAGAGGCAGGCAGGGAGAGAGAGGAGGAAGCAGGCTCTCCGCGGAGCAGAGAGCCCGACGTGGGGCTCGATCCCAGGATCCTGGGATCATGACCTGAGCTGAAAGCAGAGGCTTTAACCCACTGAGCCACCCAGGCGCCCCATATTAAATTAACATTTATTAATTGGAGCACAGAATGCTGGTTAGTGAGCCATGGTTAGACAATAGACACAAGAGGAATTGAAATAGAAAAGTTTTTTACTTACAGGTCCTAGGGGAATTATAAGGGCATGCATTTAAGGGACCCCAGAGGGAGATCAAGGCAGTTGTAGAGAGAGGTAGGACCTGGAGTACAGTGCCTTTATTAGGTCTGTGGGTGGAGTGCTTTGGAGATTCTGGGCTATAGGTAGATTTATCAGTTCAAACCAAAAGAGTAGGGTTATGGTAAACTCCAGCAGGGCTTTTATCTAAGGGCGCTTAACGCATCATACAGGCACTGGGAACAGGGAGAGACCATTGATCACAAGTCCCATCATGAGTTCTTGTAAACAAACTTACAGTGCTTGTGTCTCTGTGGCGCCTGTTTAGGACATGTGCTTCCCTGAGAGCTCTGGTTAGTTTACGGTCCTTGCAGGCCCCTCGTCCAAACAAAATGGATGCTGAGGCAGCGGGATCAGGGAGTAGTTTAGCTAAGTAATGACTTGACTTGTCTCAACTTCTCATAGGTCTGTTCAAATTTTCTGTTTCTTCTTGAGTCATTTTGGGGAGTTTTTGTGTTTCCAGGAATTTCTGTTTTATCTAGATTATCTGATTTAGTGGCACACAATTGTTTATAACACTACAAGTGTTTTATAACACTTGTTATTTCTGTAAGGTTAGTAGTAATGTTCCCATTTTTATTCTTGATTTTAGTGATTTGTGTCTTCTCTCACTTTTTTTCTTAGTCTAAGCTTGAGTTGTTGATCTTTTTAAAGAACTAACTTTTGGTTTGTTGATTTTCTCTATTGTTTTTGTATTCTCTATTTCCTGGATCTCAGTTCTAATATTTATTAATTATTCCCATATTTTGGCCTTAGTTTGTTCTTTTTCTAGTTCCTAAAGGTGGATGTTAAGGTTATTAATTTGAACTCTTTATTACTTCTTTTTTAATGTAGATGCTTATAGCTGTAAATTTCCCTTAGCACTTTTTCACTATATCACATATTTTTTAATATGTTGTACTTTCATTTTTTTAATAAAGATGTTATTTATTCATTTGTCAGAGAGAGTGAGAGAGAAAGAGCCCAAGCAGGGGGAGGGGCAGGCATGGGGAGAAGCAGGCTCCCCACTGAGCAAGGAGCCCACTGTGGGACTCGATCCAAGAATTCTGGGAACATGACCTGAGCAGACACTTAACTGACTGAGCCACCCAGGCGTCCCTGTACTTTCATTTTTATTCACCTCAGAGTATTTAATTTTCCTTGTGATTTGTTCTTTGACTCACTGCTTGTTTAAGAGTGTGTTGTTCACTTTGCAGTTTGTGGATTTCCCACATTTCCTTCTGTTACTGATTTCTAGTTTCATTCCATTACAGTCAAATAAGATACTTTGTATGATTTCAACTTTTAATAATTTTATTGAGACTTGTTTTGCGGTTGAACAGAACATATGGTCCAGCTTGGAGGATGTTCCATATGCACTGAGAAGAATGTATATATGGTTGTGTTAGGTGGAACATTCTATATACGTCTATTAGGTCTGTTTGATTTATAGTATTATTCATGTCTTATATTCCTTGTTTATCTTTTATATGGTGCTTTCTTTTCTTTTATCTGTGCTTTCCATTGTTAGGTGGGAGTTGACATCTCTAGCTATTTCCCACTTTAGTTTTATCAGTTTTTTTTTAAATTTTATTTATTTATTTGACAGAGATCACAAGTAGGCAGAGAGGCAGCCAGAGAAAAAGGGGAGGAAACAGGCTCCCTGCTGAGCAGAGAGCCCGATGTGGGGCTCGATCCCAGGACCCTGAGATTATGACCTGAGGCAAAGGCAGAGGCTTAACCCACTGAACTACCCAAGCGCCCCAGTTTTATCAGTTTTTGATTCATGTATTTTATTACATGTCATTAGGTGCATATATGTTTATAACCCTTTATATTATACAATGTCCTTCTTTGTCTCTTGTAACATTTTTTTGTCTTAAAGTCTGTTTGTCTGATATTAGTATAGCCACTCCAGCTCTCTTTTGGTTGCTGCTTACATGGAATATCTTTCTGTCCTTTCGTTTTCAGCTTATTTGTGTTTTTGTTTCTAAAGCACAACTCTTGTAGATAGCATTAAAACAAAATCTGTGTAGCCGATCTCTGCCTTTTAATTGGAGTGTTTTTTTTAAAAGATTTTATTTATTTATTTGACAGACAGAGATCACAAGCAGGCAGAGAGGCAGGCAGAGAGAGAGGGGAAAGCGGGCTCCCTGCTGAGCAGAGAGCCCGATGTGGGGCTCGATCCCAGGACCCTGAGATTATGACCTGAGTCGAAGGCAGAGGTTTAACCCCCTGAGCCACCCAGGCGCCCCTAATTGGAGTGTTTAATCCATTTACACTTAATTAATTAATTACAGAGACAGAAGGACTTCTGCTATTTTTTTGTTTGTTTCTTATATCTTTTTTGTTTCTTTATTCCTCCATTTCTACCTTCTTTTGTGCTATATGTTTTCTCATGTGATATTTTGATTTCCTTGTCATTTCTCATACATACATTACAAAGTATCTTTTAGTTAATTCTTAGTGGTTGCCCCAGGATTACAATCAGCATCTTAATTTATAATCATATAGTTTAAATTAATACCAACTTAATTTTAATATTATATAAAAACTATTCTTCTGTATAGTTCTGTACCCCTACCTCTATGTTATTGTCACATTATATCTTTATAATTGTGTGCCTGTCAAGATAGATTTATGATTATACTATGTATTTTTCTAATTGATTGATTTTTAAAGTTAAACCAATATTGTATTCTTAGACTAAATTCGGGCAATAATGATGTGTTACTGTTTAATCTTTATAATGTATTACTAGTTCAGTTTACTAATATTTTGCTAAGGATTGCTTTATCTGTGTTCATGAGGGATATTGGGGTGTGTGTGTATGTGTGTGTGTGTGTGTGATATCTTTGTCAAGTTTAAACATCAGTAATGTTGATCTTACGAGTTGGAAATTGTTCTCTTTTCCTCTGTTTTATTTTATTTTATTTTTGTGTTAAATTGATGTTATTTCTTAAATGTTTGATAGAATTTATCAGTGAAACCATCTGGACCTACACTGTTTTCTGGGAAGCTTTTCAATTATTTATTCACTTAAATAGATACAGGATTATTCAGACATTTTATTTCAATTTTGGCATGTTGGTTTTTTTCAAGAAGGGTATCTGATGCATCTAAGTTGTCAAATATGTTACTATAAAGTTGTTCATATTCTCCTAATAACCTTTTAATGTCTGTGGCAATGTAATTTGTAAAAAATGCTTGTATTAGTATGGTAGCAAATGTTTATATAGTACTTATTTCATACTTTTCACTTTGTAAATAATAACTTTTAATTCCCACAGCAGTTGGTGAGGTAGATAATGTTATCGTCTCTGTGTTCTAAATGAAAAAACAAACCAGAATTAAACTAAGAGAGTTAAGGTGCCTTGCTCAAGATCACAGAGCTGGTGTCTTAAGGGCTTAAATTATAATCCACGTGGTCTGGGTCTAGAGTCCTTTTTTCTTGACTACTGTTTACTTTTCATTTCTTAAATGATAGATACCTGTTCTTTTCTTCTTATGGAATTTTGCTGTTTTCTTTCTGGTGCTCCTCCCACCTTTATTTCACTGGTAGAAATATTTACTTCTGGTATTACTAATTAGAACTTGGAATGCCTTTCCCCATAAAAACATTATATATGATGGCTATACATGCCTGAAATATTGTTTTTTTTTAAAGAATTTATTTATTTATTTATTAGACAAAAGGAGGGAGCAAGTGGTGGCGGGCAGAGGGAGAGAGAGAATCTCAGTCAGACTACCTGCTGAGTGAAGAACTTGATGCGGTGCTTGATCTCAGGACCCTGAGATCATGGCCTGAGCCAAAATCAAGAGTTGGACACTTAACTGACTGAGCCACCCAGGTGCCCCTTGAAATATTATTTTTAATACTCATCTTCAGTCACATCATATGTTAAAAAGCCTTCTGGGGCTTCCTTGGGAAGTTCACTACAATTTATAATGTAAAACATGGTTTCTCTGTGAAAATACTAGAAGATACTTATTTTAAATATACTTACTTAAAAGGTTAAACTTCAGTTATATGGAAATTTTACTTTTTGGAATCCCTTAATGATTTGAATTTACTGAGGCTAAATTATAATTTTCAGAAGACAAACAATAAGATTAATTTTTACACATTTTGTTTTACTTTCATTAATTTGTCGATTAATATCTTTCAGGGTTATTCAAATGCTCAGAAGAATATTCTTCTTCAGGTGGATCAGAACTGTGTTCGCAATTCTTATGATGTCTTCTCTTTGCTGCGGTAAGAAACTTCTTAGACCTCCTGCATTTTCTAAAGAATCTTCCTCATTTTGAGTTTGTGACATTTCTGTGTGAGAAAATGTATGGGAGCTTTAGAAGCTGTTATTCAGGCTTAACATTTTTTAGTGAGAGCTTCATAAATTTTGTAGCTACAGTGATTTAACTTTATCTCTTTCACAAAGCCTTTGGAACACCATTTCCTTTCTCTGGACAGTGGGAGAGAATGATTGGAAGCCAGTGATCTTAAAACAGGGACATGAGCTGTTTTTGGTTTTCTGTACTATAAAGAGCAGCAACCAGAGGTACAAAATTTAGACTTATCAAAATCTTAACAACTATAGCATTACTAGAAAAGCCCTACAATAGCCCTAGACATGGCTTAGAGTTTTGACCTGCTGTTCATCTTAAAAGAATCATGTTTGGCAAAGCAAAGGAACTTTGCATGAATCTTATGCTCAGAGGCTTAACTAACTGCCTTAACTCTGTATTTTCATAATGTCTGGGCTTAATTTTGAAACATTTCTAAATTTGTTTTTAATTTTCGATGTGGTAGATCATCAAGGACATTTTCCCAGGAGACAGGCAACCAAAATAAATGCAATTCAAAATAAAGGTAACAGTGACACTCAGCCTATGTTCACCCTACTCAGACAGATGGTTCATTGAAATTTGATTTTGGCAGTATTTTTCTGATGTTTACATAACACATCATAAATTTCAGACCGTTAGACAACTTCAATATATCTACTAGAGGAAGAGTCCAGAAGGTTGGTTGGACTCTTGTCCAATTGGATGATTGTTTATTTTATAAATATTATGAAATGGACCTTTTCTTTGCAAATCTTGAATCTTATTATACTTGATGATAAAGTTTGGTCACATGACCTGTGTAAATTGCTCTTAAGAGACAGTCATTTCAACTAAAGTAACCACAGACATTTGATGACTTTTGATTCTTATCTGAGCCGTACTTTCACTTTGACTTTTTAGGATATGTAAGAAAACGCACAGGACTTAGTAAGTGGATGGTGGAGAGAGAAAGCAGGAGGTGTCAAAATATATAACTCATATTTTTGAGTCTATTCAGTTTGAGACTCCATTGAGTTTTAAATATTGCAAAGAGGAATGTACAGAAATAGTTTGAAATGTGAGTAAACCACTAATATTTCTTGACCTGTTTTCCTCATGAAATGAGGGTATAGATTTCACTATTTTAAAGGTACTGTCCGAGTGTGAGATGATGTGATCTTATTAGAGAAATCAGTAGGATCAAAAGAAAATGAAATGTGAAGTCAGTGAAAAGAGGAGAACTGGGGAAAAATTGCATCATAGAATCTAAAGGAATAGAGATTCAAGCAGTGTTGAGTGCTCTGTGATGAGACAGGAAAATAAGGACTGAAGAAGTGCTGTAGGATCTTGGGAAACAATGTGGTACAATAGAGAATGCTTTGGTTAATTTGACCCTGACTTCAATTGTCCCTGGTTTATCAGAATTCATTTAACGTTTCTGATTCTTCCAAAAGGTAGAGGCAGTAATATTTTAAGTTTGTGTAACTTACGAGCATTTCCATATTTACTATCTTATACTCTTTGAAGTTTTTTGTGTTTAGATATCAGGGATCAGCCTTTGTCTTCAGTGTAGAAGCTGAGGCCAAGAGGCGTTAACAGGATTTATCTGAGAGCACACAGCGAGTAAGAGCCAAGACTGGAGGTCGGTGTGAAGTTTTCCCGCAAGCAGGTTTTGCAGATCCTTTTCAGAGTCTCACTTACCTTCCTAGATTGGTAGTTACAAGGTAGTTATAAGGTACACATAGCATAATGACAGAAAATTTTCTGAAAATCACAGAGCCCTTCATAAATGCAAAATCATTGGGGGAATTTGGTAGTTAGTGCTGAGTTATTTAACATTGATTCTTGCAATGATATGTCTCTTGGGGGTCTCATTTTAGGGTGCTTTCCAGATTCCTCAGGTGCGTTAGCAGTTTGATTTGCCTTATTTATTAGTAGTGGCCTTATCATTAGCATTATGTGTATCATTTATAGCTGGTAACATAGATGTACTCTTTTGAACCAGATCAAGTGTCCATTTACCAACCAATTTACCAGAGCCCAGAGAGTTACTCTGGAACTAGAAACTTGATACCATAGTCATCAACATTAATGAGTAACATGGAACTTCCTTTGGTAATTCTCTTAGACCTTGGTAAGGAGTAACCACCATCTATCTGTTTGCTAAATCAGAAGCTCTTCTTATCTCACAGTTCTTGGCATGGTTTATGCTTGCTGGTAAACTCTTAATCTCACAAAACAAACTGAGGGTTGCGGGGGGGAGGGGGTCGGGAAAGGGGGGTGGGGTAATGGACATTGGGGAGGGTATGTGCTATGGTTAGTGCTGTGAAGTGTGTAAACCTGGCGATTCACAGACATGTACCCCTGGGGATAAAAATTTGTTTATAAAAAATAAAAATTAAAAAAAAAACAAAACTTAATTTTGTGCTGACCAATTTCATTCATTTTCCCTTCTTTAATTCAGGTAACATTGTACCTAGATGGGAGTAATTTTTAAAAATATACCTTTTCTTTTCTTGATGCCTTTTTTGGTGTGTGAAATTGTTACTTCTTGATTTGTAATTTTATGTGAAACATAGAGTCTGATTTCTTTAATACCACTTAACTTCACAAAATTCTCAGTGCCTTTTGGAATCAGGACTAGAATCCTAGTCTCTTGAGTCTGTTTTTTGAAAGTATATTCTAGTTAGTAACTTTCACTGTGTTATTGTGCCACTAGGATGCATATTTCCTTCCACTTTTTTTTTTTAAAGATTTTATTTATTTATTTGACAGACAGAGATTACAAGTAGGCAAGAGAGGCAGGCAGGGAGAGAGAGGAGGAAGCAGGCTCCCCGCTCCGCGGAGAGCCCGATGTGGGCTCGATTCCAGGACCCTGGGATCATGACCTGAGCCGAAAGCAGAGGCTTTAACTCACTGAGCCACCCAGGCGCCCCATCCTTCCACTTTTTATAATGTGAATGTTACAGAAAAAATAAGAAATCTTGACTGAGGCAGGGATTTTGTAACACCTACGACCCGAGCATTAGAACCCCTTCAGGTGGAAGTGTTATGTACCATTTTTAAGAAAACAGTGACCTGAGGTTTTATTCAGGTTTTTCTGCCAATAGTTAAAAGAATGTAGGCTGATTTCAGTTTTACCAAAGTAATAGCAGGTCTTTCCAAATTTACATTCAGTGTGTGCAGTGGTAATTACATTTTGCTTCTTTAACCCTTGGAAATTCCTGGATTAAGGGTTAGTTTTCATGTAAGCAGACATTTAATTAGGAGCCACTTTACTCCTTAAATTTGACTCATTACCCTTGAATTAGGATGTTCACCACAAGGTGTCAATGTTGCTCTTTAACTGGCACTTGAAATTTCATTTATTTTATGGTTTTAAAGTGAGAAAAGTTGGGTTATAAATTACAAAGGGAATTTATTTTTAGGAGTTAAGTTTTTTTTTCCTCTTTTATTCCTTCTAGGTTAAGGAGTTTCAAGGCTTATTAGATAACTTTCTCCTTTTGGTTCTGATGATTTTATTTAATCCTATTATGATACAGAGTTATTGAAAGCTTAGAAAGAGAAGGAGTGACATGGTCGGCTGTGCAATTTAGATTTCTAACTGTGGGGACTGTGTGGAATCAGTGGGTTGGAGCTGGAAGCAGGAGACATCTGTAATCCTATCTGTTCTCTGAGATTGAAAGATTACTTTTGATTTTTAAAAGGTCATTTTTTCCCCTTTCATACTTCTTCAAAAAGGTAGCTCTGCTATAGTGAGATTAAGTGAGGATAATTCATGTTTTCTTCTAGGACAGTTTTTATTGCCCCTTTCCCCTTCTTGACATGTCCTACTTTACCACATTGAAGAAGTGGAAATATGGTGGAGAATCATGGGCCCTCCACCTAGGTTCCAGCTAACACTGTCATATCATATACCCATAACTGGATGTAAGACTTTGGGCAGATTACTTTGTATGGCTCAAACTACTTTTGTAAAATGCAATTATATTTATCTCAGAGGGGTGTTATGAGAAGAAAGGTAAAATATTTGAAGGATCCTAGGATAGCTACTGGCATATGGTAGACATTCAGTACATAATAGTTTTTGTTTGCCCCTTTCCTTCCCCCATCGTAGAATTCGTGTTTCTTTTTTTATGTTAACATTAGTTTTTCCAATTTCCAGCTTAATTTATCTTTCTTTTCTTGCCATTCTAGACTGCCACCTCTGCTTTTAGCCTTACTTTTATTAATCCTGAACAATCATGATAAAATTATTTAATGGGTGTATGTCTTTTCTCCCTAATGACATTGAAAACTTCTTGAAGAAAGGGATTATTTCATATGACTGTATTTTTCCCTCTCTATCTTCTTGACAATTGATGGTTATATTGGAATTCCCTTGGATGCTGTTGTGATCCTGGAGCCCCACGTCCTGTGGACTAGATCCAACAACCCTTCTGTTTTACTCTTTCTCCCTGAGTACTCTCTTCCATTACCACAGCTTCACCCAACACAGCCACATGTTAGTAACTCTCAAATCTATATGTCTAGTTCCTTCCCTTCTTTTGGATTTCTGCTCTGTATTTTCCAGTGACTGTTAGACATTAATACTTTCATGTTCTGTAGGAATCTCATCCCTAACATGTCCTGAGTTAGATTAGTTGTTGTTACTCTCCTCTTCCTTTTCTTTTCCCTGTATGTCTCATGTCCTATATGTCATCTTTTCAAGCACCCAAATGAACATACCCTTCATTGTTTTCATCTCTATTTTTCTGGGACTATTTCTTGACCTCCTAACTAGTCTCCCTACTACCAGTTTTTCCTTCATGTAATTGATAGCTGTTGTTTATTGAGCAATTACTTTGTGCCAGGACTTTTCTTACTGCTTTACATTAGTTCTTCTAATTTTCACAGCAACTGTTTCTATCCTATTTACAGAAGAGGAAGTTGAGGCACAGAATAGTTAAGTAGCTTAGAGGAGGTCTCACAAGTAGTTCCTCTTAGCCTGTATTCAAGTCCAGAAAGTCTAGCTCCTAAACCTGTGTTCTTAACCAGTATATTTTACTGCCTTCTGATCTTTTGTATTGCTTTGGTACATTTTATCTGCTGCACTGCTGCCAGAGTAACCTTAAAAAAATATGTATCTGTGTTGTCACTCATTGGGCCTAGCAGTCTTTGAGCTATCACATACAGGATGAAGCAAACACTCTTAATGTGATATTCAAAGGACATTGTTCTGAACACTGTATAGCGACTTGTGTCCTTACTTTAAGTCCTCCTACCACTGCCTGTGCAATTAATAGCTAGTATTATATTGAGTACATACTGTGTTGTAATTAGCTCATCATTGTCTGATTCTCTGTCTTCTCAGCGCCCCCAAACTGAGGGCTCCTTTAGGCAAGAGTCTTTGTTTATTGGTCTCTGTAGTAATCCTATCACAGTGCATATCACATATATTAAACAGATAATAAATCGTCTTTTGATTTGATCAAACTGAACTAATCTTCACGTTACAGAGGACTAGCATTTTGTTGTTCTAGTTAATTGGTTTGCATCTGGCAAAATGAGGGTCATAAAAAATTTCTAGGCCATTACTTAAAAAGTGTTGAAAGTATAATCAGATCTGTGAACCTTCGGCTCCCTCTTTTCTTTCTGCCACCGCCCTCCACATAACATCTGGTGAGATTTCAGGACTTTGTGACTTTTAATCTTACTCCTTATGTGGATTTTTCTGGAAGAGCTTTATCTAGCTGTCTGGGGGTAAACTGTTCCTGCCTTCTCTGCTTTGACAGAAAATACTTTCTCCTTTAAAATTTCAATTTTAAAAGGGAAATGCTTTACATCAAATACATTATTCTCCAGATAATGTGTAGAAAACAGATGGGATGAGATATAAGGGCATAACCTCTGTCCATATAAATTTTGGATGTGATAATCAACTTTGGGTTGTAGAGAGAGTTTTTCTCTAACCCTGCCTGGTGAGCTCTCTGTGTTAATTATGAGTATAGAGAATATGGCTAAATGCAGCTGTAAGCAAAAGATGTCACAGAATTTATGTTCTAAAACTCATATATCTTGCCATTTGTAGTGGCAACTAGGCTCTTACTTAGGGTCTCATGAGGGGCGGTGTGCTCATTTAAAAAAAATGCTCTCATAAGCATGAGAGTGTGCTCATTTAAAAAAATATTTTATTTATTTATTTTAGGGAGAGAGAGCATGTGTTTGTGAGCAGGGAGGGGTGACAGGGGAATGGAATTGTGAGGAGGGGAAGAGGGAATCTCAAGCAGGCTCTGCGCTGAGCACAGAGTCGGATCTGGGGCTGGATCTCATGACCCTGAGATCTTGACCTGAGGCAAAACCAAGAGTTGGGTGCCTAACCGACTAAGCCACCCAGGTGTCCCTCTGTGCTCATTTTTAATAAATTAGAAGGGGAATTAAGAGGATTACTGTTAAAGTAGACATGCTGACAACGAAGAGAAGTGAAAGCCTGTTGGTAGTTTGCTCTGTTTGTGATTTACTGTTTGATTCTGGAGCATAATTGGGTGGTAAATCATATTAGCTACCGTCTTACCTTTAAAGTCACTGTGTTTGGGCATGTAAATAGCACTGTCACTACTTCATGTAAAATGAGGGCAGAGAGAAATAGTCCAACTGTAAAGAGAGACAGGCTAAGTGAAAAAGCACAGCTAGATTCCCTCTTTGTGTAGGTGTCAGTCCTTCACTGGGCACATCTCCGTGGTTCGGTTTGTAACTGAAGTTAATAATGAGAAGTACTGGGTGCCTGGGTGGCTCAGTGGGTTAAGCCTCTGCCTTTGGCTCGGGTCATGATCTCAGGGTCTTGGGATCGAGCCCCACACCGGGCTCTCTCTCTGCGGGGAGCCTGTTTCCCCCTCTCTCTCCACCTGCCTCTCTGCCTACTTGTGATCTCTGTCTCTCTGTCAAGTAAATAAATAAAATCTTAAAAAAAAAAATAATGAGAAGTACTGGGTGCCTGGGTGGCTCAGCGGGTTAAGCCTCTGCCTTCTGCTCAGGTCATAGTTTCAGGGACCTTGGATCGAGCCTCGCATCAGGCTTCCTGTTCAGCAGGGAGCCTGCTTCCCCCCATCTCTCTGTCTGCCTCTCTGCCTCTTCGTGATCTCTCTCTCTCTGTCAAATAAATAAATAAAAATCTTACCAAAAAAATAATGAGAAGTACCAAGTGAACCGTGTTAGTTTTAGCTAATGCTGTCTCTTGTAACAGATGAGGAAACTGAGGCACAGAAAGGTGACATGACTTGCCCAGCACCACAGTACAAGTTGGTGTCAAAGCAGGTTTGAATAAAGGTCTGCTGGGCTTGGGATATGTGCTTTTCTCCATCATGCCACGTTGATGCCAAACCATCAGTAGAATTAAAAAGGTGTGATTATTTGAGCCTGGGTCAGAAAACAGGGGCACGTGTAAGTTTTAGAAAGGTTTTCAATCAAAATTTAAAATGAAAAAGTTTTGGTATTTACTCTAAGTTTTGGTTAAACAAAGACAGTATTTATGTGTAAGAGCACATTTTATTCTTACTCATCATTCTCTCCCCACGTACACACAAATATGTATACATACACATAAATACACTTAAACATAAATGTATTTAGAAAAATAGAATTTTTTTTCTTTTTTTAAAAGTATTTTTTTAAATTTCTTTTCAGCGTAACAGAATTCATAGTTTTACACCACACCCAGTGCTCCATGCAATGCGTGCCCTCCACAATACCCACCACCAGGCTCCCCTAAGCTCCCATCCCCCGCTCCTTCAAAACCCTCAGGTGGTTTTTCAGAGTCCATAGTCTCTCATGGTTCATCTCCTCTTCCAACTTCCCTCCATTCCCTTCTCCTCTCCATCTCCCCATGTCCTCCGTGTTATTTGTTATGAAAATAGAATTTTAACAAAATATGGAAGTTATTTTAGGTGCAGTTTAAAAAAATTTTTTTATTATGTTCAGTTAGCCACTGTATAGTACACCATTAATTTTTGATGTAGTGTTCAAAGGTACAGTTCCCCCCCCATCTTTTTACATTTTAATTTTTCTTCTTCCTTAAGCCCTTCTCCCCCACTACACTGTCAAAAAAGCACAAGCCACAACTTGAATGTTTGTCATCCCTCTTCCCCTCATCCATATGTTAAAACCCAATCTCCAGTGTGATGGCATTTGGAGGTGGGGCTGTGGGGTCTGCGCTCAGGATGGGGATTAGTGTCCTTATAAAAGAGGCCCTAGGGAAATCCCTGCCGCTTCACCTCCTGAGGTTTTAGTGAAAAGACGGTCTGTGAACCAGGAAGCAGGCTCTCCCCGGACACCAACCAAGCTGGTACCTTGATATTGGACTTCCCAGCCTCTAGAACTGTAAGAAATAAATTTCTGTTTATGACCCACCCAGTCCATAGTATTTTATTTTAGCAGCCTGAACTAAGATAGCTCCCAAACACAAAACACATGTCCACATGATCCATAGTCACTAATTCACCCATGTTAATAATTTAATGTGTATCTGTCTCTATTTTTTCCCCATGGTCTTTATGTATATGTCATAGATTTTAGTATAGACACATAAACATATATATGTATGTGGGTTAAGAGGTTTAATTGCTGTTTTACAAAATTGGAGTGGATATTATATATCTGACTCTACATACTATTTTTCTTTTCTTTTTTAAAATTTATTATATACTATATGGTATTTTTTTTTTTAAGATTTTATTTATTTATTTGAGAGAGAGAATGAGAGAGAGAGTATGAGAAGAGGGAGGGTCAGAGGGAGAAGCAGACTCCCTGCCAAGCAGGAAGCCTGATGTGGGACTCGATCCTGGGACTCCAGGATCATGACCTGAGCTGAAGGCAGTCACCCAACCAACTGAGCCACCCAGGCACCCTACTATATGGTATTTTATTACATCAATTCTTTGGCTTCCATGTGGTAACCTTTCAAAAACTTTTTAGAGCAGTTTCTTAAAACCACTTATTGCCTTTAGCTCTAATAGAGTCTCTCAGAGCTCTGCATCATACATATTATTTTTCTTGTTCAATATTCTTGTATGTCTCTCTCTCTCTTTTTTAAGGATTTATTTATTTTTAGACAGAGAGAGCATGAGCAGGGGGAGCAGAGAGAGAGGGAGAGAGAATCACAAGCAGACTCCTCACTGAGCACAAAGCCCAACACGGGGCTCAACTTCATGACCCTGAGATCATGATCTGAGCCAAAACCGAGAGTTGGATGCTTAACCGACTGAGCCACCCGGGCGCCCCTGTACAGATTTCTTCAGTTCATTCTTTTATTGGTTTCATAATAGTCCATGATAGGAGTGTACCATGTTTTTAAACTATTACCCTCTTGATAAGTGTTAAATATTTTCTCTGGCTCTAATTTTTTGTTTTGCTACTATGCACAATATTGCAGTACGTTTTATATATAAATACATGTCTTTATATTTATGATGTATTTACTTGCATGGATTAAATTTCCAGAAGATTTAATTAGAGAGAGAGAGAGAACAAGGGGAGGAGTCAAGGGAGGGGGAAGTGGAGAATCCCAAGAAGGTTCCACACCCAGTGCAGAGTCTGATAAGGGGCTTGATCCTACGACCCTGAGATCATGACCTGAGCCCAAAGCAAGAGTCAGACACTTAATAGACTGAGCAACCCAGGCGCCCCCAAGAGTGGCATTTTTGATTCAAAGGGCATATATGGTTTTTAATATTAAGAGACATTAGATTGTTTTCCCAAAGAATACAAATAATGTGTGGCATATTCCTTATCTTGAACGCCTGCTGGCAAAAGGAAATCATTTTTTGGTGATTTTTATTAAATTTCCTTTCCTCACTGTAAGTGCTTAGTCTGAGCTACAAGTGACAGTGAGCATCTTTTCTTGAGTTTGTTAGCTGGTTAGCATATTCTTCTGTGATTTTGCCTATTCATATGCTGAACCTTTTTTTTTTATTGAGTTGCTTGCATTTTTTTCCATAAAATTTTAAGAGTTCTTGGTATTTTTTCCCAAATCTATGAAATTACATCTTGTCTTGGTATGCTTTCCATAAAAGTTTATGTTTGTTATATAATTTCGCCTTTTCTTGTATATCTTCTGGGTACTTGGACTTGGTTTAAGTTTCTTCTATACTTTGGTTCTGCATATATTTTATATATTTTTTGAGATTTATATCTCCCTTTTTAAATGAAATCTTTCATACAACTTAGAATTATTCTTAAATAGGTTATGTAGATATTCATGTATTGTGAGGTGTATTGTGAGTTAGATTAATTTTCTTAACAGATGAATATCCAGTTGTGCCACTAAACTTCTTTTCCCACTGAATTTAAATACCTAATCCTTGTCATATATTAAAAGCTCATATATACTGGATCCATTTCTGTATTCTCTTTTTGGTTGTGATATTTTTGTCTATTCCTTTGCTGGTTTCAGATTGATCTAATTAGGGTAGGGTTTTTTTTTTTTTAATATGTTCTGCTGTCAAGTAAGGCAAATCCACCTCTTGCTACTCTTCTTTTTCATAACTATTTTTGGCTATTCTCAGAACTTTATTCTTCCGTGTGAACTTTAAGGTTGTTTGGTCCTATTCTTAAAAAAAAAAAAAAAAAAGTCTTCATTGAAATTCTGCTGGGGATTTTTGTATTCATTGGCTTCTTTTATTTTAGAAGCTGTCATTTTTATGATATTAGTATTCCCATCCAAGCATGATTGGATGTCTTACATATTGTTCAAATTTTATTTTATTTAAGGTTCTTTGATAATACAGTTTTCCACATATCATCGTGTGCCTTTTCATTAAGTTTGTTTTTAAATATGTTATAGTTTTTACACTGTTGTATAAAATATATTTCCCATTTCCATTGCTTCCTAGGGAAAAGCTATAATTTTAAGAAAACATTCTATTCAGTGTCTATATCAAATCATTTTTCTTATTACTATTATTTTTTAAGGAAATCTGTCTAGGTTTTCTTGGCAGACACTCATTATCATCAATAAAAGGATGGGTTTATTTGTTCTTCTGCAGTGTTTATAGTGATTTCTACTCTTATTATGTATATTAAACCTTCTAGAACTCGCAAAATAATGTTGAAAAGTAATGGGAATAGTGAGCATTTTAGTCCAGTTGTTGTTTTAATTGAAAGTGTCCAATATTTTGCTGTTCAGAATATTTTGGAAAATATCTTAAATAAATCTTCGTATTTAATGTTTTTATTAGGAATGGATGCTGAGTTTTTGGCCATGCCTTTCCATGCTTATTAACACTGTATGTTTTTCTTTAATTTATAGTTGTAATAAAGTATGTAGATTTCCTGATATTGCATTACTACTTAGTTATAGGTCATTCTTTGGCTCCTTACTGTAAGTGAGGCGGTGTATAGTATTCCTGTAGCTGTTTCTTATGGGGAAGTGGGGCTGAGTAGGGAACCGTTTTTCCTTAGATCTAAAAATGAATTGGGACGCTTTTCATCTTTTCTATGACCCTAATCTGTAAAATGATGGATTCTGTAATCTATAAAATGAGGCAACCTTATTGGGCTGTTTGAAGGATTAAATGAATTAATATGATGTACTTAGTACAGTGCCCGAGTATAGTTAGCACTATGTATGTTACGTAGTAGCATCAGCAGCAGCCAAAACACATGAAATAATTTTGGAAATTTTCAATTCTTAAATGTTTGTTAGAATTTAGCTGTTAAATCATCTGGTTCGGGTGCCTTTTATAATGCTAAATCTTACTCTAATACCTGCTAAGCTATTTGCTCTGTCCATTTTTTCCTACTTCATGGTTTATTCTTATCAATTAATTTTTGCTAAGAAACCGTCTATTTCCTCTAGATTTTTAAATTTATTGCTGAAATGGCCCATATATTTTTATTTTATAATTCACTTGATCATTTTAATATTTTATGGCACATTTTCTAATTAAGCCCAGAAACCACTCTAGTACTTTATTTAGAAATATTCTTGGACAGGATGCTTTCTGATGTTGAAGAATTCTTCTACCATATGAGCTAAAACAAACTATTTGAGATAATTTTTGCCTTTAAAATGTTAGAATAAGAATGGAGAACTTAAACTACACAAGCTTAGTGGATTTAGATCTAGTTTACAATATTGTTCCCAGTGTATACCACAAACCTGACTTAGAGTAGATTCGTAGTATTTGTTAAATGAAAAAATGGTTAAATTAATAAATAGTGGATGAAATACAACCTGGTTGGATAATAACTGAATAATAGGTAGACTTTGGGAGGAACTTTTTGAGTGATAGATTGAATTTTTTATTATTTTTATTTTTTTAAGTAGTCTCCATTCTCAGTGTGGAACCCAGTATGGGCTTAAACTCACAACTCTGAGATCAGGACCTGAGCTGAGATCAAGAGTCAGACATTTAACTGACTGAGCCACTCAGGCACCTCTAAAATGATAGATTTTTAATCACTTTTTCAAAGATGACACTAACCTTGGATTTGTTCTTTCCCGATTATAGTATACTTTTAATATAAAATATCTAAGTACTTAATTTTGGACAAAGAATTTGCTAATGAAAGTCATGGGAAACCATCATATGGTAAGGTAAGTTAACTCCTATTTATTAAATGAGTTAACCGATAGATCTGACTGTCTTTAGGACCTTTCTAGGCTAAGTCTATTTTCTTTAGTGTACTGAATGTTCAACAGAGAGTAGAAACATAGTGGATAAATTAAATGAGCCTTCTCTAAAACGGTGTTCAGAATTCCTGGCTTGGAGCAATAATTAATTTTTAAATGTTGTTGGAATGATTAAAGAGTGTATAAAATCACTGTAAAGAGGCAAAGAGCATCCTTTGAGGGCAAGTAAGTATATGAGTAGTCTTCTGCCTAAGAGATGTTCTCTGTCCCTGCCCCTTCTTTCAATGCTGGCTTACATTCACAGGGCTACTTTATTAAGACTGCTTTGTTTAAGATGTCACTGCAAATGATGTCTTTACCATCACACCCCACATGGCTGCCTTGTAACTTCTGCATTCACACTGGTGCCAGGCATGTTCCAAGGCAGCTTTCCAAGGTTTAGTGATTTCACCCTGATGTCTCTTGCCAATAAAAATAACCAGTTACCATTAAACACACACCCCACCCATAACTGGATTTTTACATGCTGTTTTATTAAGAGAATTTATCAGAGATTTTAGGAGAATTAATACATTATGCTTATCAGGATACCACCTGGCCCTTGAAGTAAACTTTATTGTAAGAGTGGGACATTTTACCTTGGAAGAGAATCTGAAACTCAACATGTTTATCTGTTGAGGAGTGTGGACTTTGTAATAATAATAGCCTCACTCCAATAGTTCATTCTGTATGACTGCAGGTACTCTATTAACAGAAGAAGCTAGATTCTTACTTTGGAGACTTATATTCTACTAGGACAGATTAACAGATATAGCAACCAAAGGGTCTTAGATTCATGAAGAAATTAGTAATTTCTAAATATTTTGTTGGTATCGCAGGAATAAATCAGAATCCTATCTCTCTGTGTGCCTACACAGGTGGTAGGGAAGGAAAATAATATCTGAGTATCTGAAACATGAAAGGCAATTAAATGCTAAAAACTTAGCATACGTATTTTTATAATAATCACAATCGCCTTGATACTATTATAATTTTATTTTACTGGGAAGCAAACTGCAACTTGGAAAAATTGAGCTAGTATCTTTTCAGAGTCCCGATATATCCAATGGCAAAGGCCTTTCTAATATATTTCTCCATCTCATGGAAGAATTCCCTGTGACATTTCTTTTTCAAAACTGCCTAACTGTACTCATACCCCTTCCAATAAAATTGCTTTGGTGGTAAACCTGACTATAAAAAGGGCCAGGCATTTCTTAAAGTCTTGTGGTCCTTGCACAATGGAGTCTTTCATAATAGCCTTTCCTAGAGCCATCTAAAGTATGCTTAGCATACTCCTTTGCTGGAAGTGTTAACTAAAGTCTATATAGGTTTGCCTTTGAAGAGTGTCTCTATAATTCTTTGACCACATAGTTCCTTTTACTTCTTTTCACTCGATGTGGTAAGCATAAAGTGATTAGACAATGGTTTTTCCTTAGTTGGCATCCCTCTCTGTTTTCAAGCTCCCATCTCTTAAATTCTGACTCTTGCAAGAAGCACACTGATATCATGGAGGTACAGTGAGTTTTCCCACAGTAGCACTGATTTTTTCCATCTCACAGATTCCTTGATTCTAGTAACAGAGTCAGATATGAACCTTGGAGTAGAACTGGCTTTAAACAATTTATGGGGAGATTTAAACATCTGGAGATTTAAATTTATGAAAAACTCAGTGTAAGCCAAGAAATGGCATCAACAATTTTTAGAAAGGAGCTAAGATGGTCTTATGTTGCATTAATTAAAATATAGTGTCCATGTCAAGTCGTCATGGACTTTATGTTCACTAAATCATATTTGGAATGTTCTGTTTAGTTTGAGTCCCTGTTTACTTTGACGAGAAAGATCCAGGGGTGATGTCAAGAGTGATGAGGGGTTTTAAAACAGTCATATGAAAACTAGTTCAGGCAGGTGGACATACAGTTTTCATTTCTGGGTCAGTTGGTGCCAGAGATGTGAATTTGGGAATTCTATCAGTTAAGGTTCAGGGCAGAAAATATCAACCACTCTAGATATCATCAGAGATTTTATTTTATTTATTTATTTTTTTTGTTTGCTCTTTTATATCATTTATTTATTTTTGGGGAGAGAGAGAGCGCGCGAATGCACTAGCAGGCATAGGAGAGGCAGAGAGAGAGGGAGGGAGAGAATCTCAAGCAGGCTGCATGCACAGCATGGAGCCTGACGTGGAGCTGGCTCTTATGACCCTGAGATTGTGACCTGAGCCAAAATCAAGATTGGATGCCTAGCTGATTGAGCCATCCAGGTGCCCCAGTCGAAAGAGATTTAAAACAGAGAATTGGGTGTTTAGGGGTCTGGAGGAATAGAAGTTGGGAAGCTGTTGCTAGGGTTCAGAGGCACACTACCACAAGGCTTCAAGGTCAGCCCACCAAACCTCTGGTCCCAACAAACTGCTGCTGGTGACATAGGCATCCCACACCCACCAGACACCTATATGAGAACACTCATACTGGAGAGAGTCTGTTGCTGTAGCTGGAAGAATGGCTTCTACCTTCTGGATTTTGCTCAAAGTTCTTCAACATTTAGGAAGAAGAGAATAGAGCAGCTAATGAGATGGGGAAAGTCTAGAACATGGTGTCCCAGAGCCAAAGTAAATCAAGCCTGTTCAGGGTTGTGTTCAGCTGAAACAGGTGCTTGTTGATTGGTTTGGTTAGGTGAGGGCTGAGAATTAAATGCTGACTTTAGCAAATTGGAGCTCATTGGTGACATATAAGTATTTTGATGGTGCGGTAGGAATAGGTGAAGGAGAGAATGGAAGTGAGGAAATGAAGACAAGAAGTACAGACTACTCTTGCAAAGTTTTTCTCTACAGAGGAGTAGAGAAATGGTACCAAAGCTGGAGGGAAATAAGGGGTCCAGGGAAGTGGTTTTTGTTTTGAGATAGGAGGTAGTATATTCATGGGCTGAAGGAAAATTTGTGGATGCATGAGAAGGAGCGGGGATAGCAGGTTTAAAAACTTTTGATAAGTGAAGGACAATGGGATTCAGTGTACAAGTGGATGTTTGGCCTTAGGAAGAAGGACTGTGCCTCAGGGGAAGGCAGAGTTTTTGGTAACAGATATAGAATCACTCGGTAAATTTGCTGATGGGAGAATCAATAAGTTGTCCTCTGATTCCATTTTTCAGTGGATCATCAGCCAGGTGTCGGGAAGGCGGAAGGAATGTATAAGGTTTGAAAAGAAAAGGAAAGGGTTTAAGATAGGCATTTTGGAGAATGGAGAGTGAATTAGTTAGGCCTCGGTTGTCAAACTTTAGCCTACCTCGGAATCAGGTGGAGGGATTGGTATAACACTAATTGCTGTGCCCCACCCCCAGAGTTCCTGATTCACCAGGTCTGGGATGAATTTGCATTTGTAACTCTTCCAGGTGAACCTGATGCTTCTGGACCAGAGAGCACACTTTGGTTATAAATTTAAGGGAGACCATTCAGCATGCTTGAGTGTAATTTCTTTAGCTTTATTCCGCTACTTGTGTACAAAGGTGGAGAAGGCAATGGCTTCAATCTAACCAGAAGTAGGGTTTTGCCAAGTGAGTTCAAGGGGAAGAAGAATGAGCCATAGGAGTGATTGACAGTGATGTGTAAGCTGGATAAGAGGAGAAGTGAGGACATGCAGGAAATGACGGTCAGTGAAAAAGTGCTAAGATCAGTGGATTAGAAGTTGGGATGGTGAGGATGAATTGTTGGAGAGAAGGGATCTGGAAATATGGACGGTGATGGTAAGAGGTTGGGCTGCTTGAAGTTGAGGGTTTTTTTTTTTATTATAAACATATTTTTATCCCCAGGGGTACATGTCTGTGAATCGCCAGGTTTACACACTTCACAGCACTAACCATAGCACATACCCTCCCCAATGTCCATTACCCCACCCACCTTTCCCGACCCCCTCCCCCCAGCAACCCTCAGTTTGTTTTGTGAGATTAAGAGTCACTTATGGTTTGTCTCCCTCCCAATCCCATC